>JASDQU010586781.1:23901-34306 GCA_032191745.1 Picea mariana | reverse complement strand
ACCTCATACACCAAGTTGAGGAGATTGAAATTTGTGGACCTGTACACACAAGGTCAATGTGGATGGTGGAGAGGCACTTGAAATCATTGAAGGATTTGATTAGACAAAGAGCATGTCCTGAGGGTTCTATGGTGGAGGGATATATGGTATATCAATCCATGGTGTATATTAGATAATATCTTCCTAAATTAGCAGCACCAACTATGCATGCAGTGGATCGCATTTGGGATGTGAACTCCATCAAAAAAATTGAAGATCAGGAGCACATGTTCAGGAAAGGTAGAATGGAAAAAATGAGAGGTAATATATTAATAATTGTGGAGATTTATATAATTAATACATATAATTTTTCATTTTTTTTTTTTGTATATGATCATACTCATTAATATATTAATATCTATTATTTCATAGATTGTTAATATTTACCATGGACATTATAACTAATATTTAATATTTGTGAATTATAATGATTTTTTGATTCAGTTTCTCAAGATTGGGATGCACTTCATTTATACATTGTAAACAATCTTGACTGGATGAATGTATGGATTGAAAGATGTAAACAACATCATGGAGGTAGGTTATCATGGAAACAAATGTCTGAATTGGTTAGAGAAGCTCCTTGTAACGGGGTTCCAATGTTACACAAAGGGAAATTGATTTAGCATATGGTTTGAAAGATGGACAAGAAAGAAAATTCACCCATTTTATTCAGTTATTTTATATTATATTAATGTGACTACATGTGTACTGTATTTTTCAGATACTTTCCAAGTTATATAAATTATGTGTTAATTTATTAATTGATAATGCATCTTTTACATATCTGGCATATTGCAGTTGAAACACCACAATGCTATGTGGTGCAATGGTCGTAAATTTCGCATCAAACAGTTGGATGATACCAGGAATTTTTTTGATAGTGGGATAACTATAGTATTCCACGTCACTAATGTTTCCTCTAGGAGAGACAGACATCCCTGAGAATCTGAAAATAGATACTATGGGTATTTGAGTGATATACTTGAGTGTGACTTTAATTTCTTCAAATTAGTTATGTTCAACGTCAAATGGTATGGGTTACGAATGCTTGAACGTGATGAGGAAAGAATTTTTATTCAGCATGCCAACGAATTTCCAATGATTAAAACAACAATGTTTGAAAGAGGACATGATCACTATGTTTTTCCAGGCCAATGTGAACATGTCTTTTACTCAAATGTTCCAAGGTGAGAGGGATTGGTCATTTGTTGTTAGATATGATCCAAGAGGAAGTCCAGTTAAGTATACTCATGTATAGGAGGAAGATGATATTGAAGAAGAAGATTATTCGCCAGATCAGACAGAGATGGAAGATCATGCAGGGTAAATAGAAGAAGAAGACGAATAAGATCATGATCCAGACATAGGAGACAATATTGCATTTCTTGATGACGATGTCGATAAAAATATGCTCGAAAATGACATTTATGACAATGATGATATCGTCAATCCTTTCAACATCGTTTCTGAACCGAATGATGATACAGATGTCGAGTTCGATGAAGAAGAAGATACATAATAAGGATGATACATATGTTGAGTTGGATCAAGTACGTGACTATATATTTTAATTTGTATGAATTATTCCCTTAAAATAATTTACTTATGTCATGGGTTAATTATATGTTTTTAAGTTTTATGTGACATTTTTATATCCTATGTTACATGTTGTTTAATTATTATGTGAAATCGATTAATAATAGTAATAATAAAATATTTAAAATGAATAGAGGTGAGATTTCTCCAGGCGCTAGGGTTAGCGTTGCTTTAGCTTTGGTGCACTTGGCCTCCCCTGAAGGGGCTCAATGATTCCCATTGAAGGATGGCCATGAGGAAACTCCTACAGTGAAGCAACGACGCATCAAAACACCGGAGGGGGTTCCAGGCGCCCAACATTTGAACCTCCTCTAGATCTATGCTCACAGCTCCTCCTTGAGGGCACATTCAAGGACAAAGAAATGGACATAGATGCAGGGAAAACCCCAACAAGTGAAACACATCCTTGGATACCTAGGAAATGTATTATGTAAGCACCGCAAGCCCCGAAGTACATCATAAGCACACCTAGGATCAAAGAACAAAAGCAATACATGAGAGAATACACCCTAGTAGGAAAATTTCTAAGGCTTTGGCTCTTTGAACGCGAGTTGGTAAAATGGATACAACAATGGTGGAATCCCAAAGACCATTACGATATCCAGCTAGGATCCAAAGGATTCTTCACCATAATCTTGCATAATTTGGAGGAAAGGAATCACATTTTTTATGGATGACTTTATTTCTTCAACTCGGTGGGACTTTTCTTGAGATTCTGGACGAAGAAGTTTAGCCCTGAAACAGAGGACTTTGCACATGTCCCAGTGTGGATAAGACTTTATTCCCTACCGCAGGAGTTCTAGTTGGAAGAGATACTAGCTGGATTCGATAATACCATTGGAGTATATGTTAAATCCTTAGAGGCCACGAAGTAATGAAGATATACCTCCTATGCGTGCATTTGTGTTTACTTGAATATTTCAAAGTCGCTACCAGGATCCATTGCTTTGGAATATCATGATGAGGAATGACAACAAACCATTAAATATGAACACATATTGTTCAGATGCAGAAAATTTCATGGTCTTGGGCACCTCTTCAAGGATTTCCCCCTCAAAATAATAAGCAAAGACGAAAACCCAGAAACAAGCAAAAACAAACATGTCTTCATCCATGTAGCAGGAAGACGCAAACAAGGAGGAAGGAGAAACGTAGGCCCAACCAATAAGGAATCGCCCTCCAAAAATCAATTTGAGGCTTTGCAACAACTTCCAAATAACATGGATGCCCCACAAGTCCCTCCGACAAAGAAATCAAATAAAAAACTAGAGAAAGGGAAAGTTGTGGACACCCCAGGTATGGTCCAAACCACTTCTCACCCAAATCCAACACCAAAAACATAGAACCTTTAGAGATAGAATATGGGGATGCAGAAATGGATCTAGATGAGCAAGATCTAGTGGGAGTAGACATGGTTCATCTAGAACAAGCTTACCGGCACCAGAAACTTTATACCATCCCTCCAGACCAACTGAGAAAAGTCCACAAAGTCTTCCTCAACTCCACAGCAGGATCCATCGCCAGATCCTGTTTGAGTTTGGGCATACAAGGAAATACACAAAAAGAGAAACGCAAATCTCAGAAAGATGAAAAGAAAAGAGGAAGGAAATCAACCAACAAGATTATCCAAGAGATAAGACACTTCATGGTCAAATCTAGTCAGATCCATCTCATATCTGATAGATTTCCCCCTCTCCCCTACCCATCCTCATCATGAAGCTCATCTCTTGGAATATAAGGGGACTCAAGATTCATAGTAAGCAGAAGCTACTACAGGATATTATCATAGCAGAAAAACCAGACATAATGATGCTTCAAGAAACAAAATGTGAAACAAAAGAAATGGATAAACTTCTTTGGAACCCAAGCTCAGTTACCCTAGAATTTTTTTTCACAACCAGATGGTCCATCTCTACCACATATCGACAAATCATCTCCAACAATCCTGGATACCTAACAAATGTCTACGGACCAGCCACACCAAGGGACAAAAATTCCTTCTTAAGGAACCTGGAGGGATTGGGCATCCTAACTTCAGGGAACAAATGGATTCTCAGAGGGGACTTCAAAATGATATGTAATATGGATGAGAAAAGAGGAGGAACACATTGAATCGAAGCGAATTCTGGGAAATTTCAGGGCCTAATCGACAAGCTAGGCCTCATTGACATAGAAACTACAAATGGCATCTTCACTTGGACAAATCAAAGAACTGGTACCCATCAAATAGCGTTTTGGCTGGATCACTTACTTATCTCTAATTCTCTCATGATGGAAGGCACAACACTAGAAGTGCTCATTCTCAATGTCCATGGGTTGGATCATTGGCCCATCCAACTTTGGCTTGACACTCCTGTCACTCTAGGACGTAAACCCTTCAGGATGGAGTGGTTTTGGCTCAACCACCTGGACTTTCAAAAAAATGCCCACACTTGGTTGATGGAGGTGTATGTATCATATGGTTCCAAGATGTACAGATTCCAATAGAAACTCAAAAACTTCAAGTAGAAGCTCAAGGCTTGGAATAAACAAACCTTTGGAAATATCTTTGAATCCCAAAAACAACTAACAGATCAAATGGGCATCATACAAAGCCTAATCTGCAATTAGGGAATCTCTAAGGAACTGAAAACACAGGAAGCAACAATGAGCCAAAAGATGGAGGAAAGGAAATCCCAAGAGGAGATCTTATGGAGGAAAAATTCTCGCATCCAATGGCTAAAGGAGGGTGATCAAAACACCAAGTTCTTCCATGGGTCTACCATTCAAAGAAGACATGCCAATTGCATTATGCAGCTAATCGCAGAAAATGGGAAAACCCTCCACTCTCATGAGGATATGGAAGCAGAGCTAGTCACCTACTATAAATATCTCTTGAAGGAACCTCAAGAGGATAGATCTCAAGCCATCACACAAGTCATGTAGCACATACCTTCCACAATCATGACGAAAGAGAATGCATCTCTGCTATGGCCCATCATGCTCAAGGAAGTGGATTAGGCACTCCATGACACCCCTATGGGGAATGCTCTGGGACTAGATGGTTTTACTTCAGACTTTTTTCATAATTGTTGGAAAATGGTAAGGAAGGAGGTATGGGAAATTAGTGAAGACTCCAGAGCCTCAGGTCAAGTCCTTCCGACCCTTAATGCTACCTTCCTCACCTTTATTCCTAAAGAAGAGATATTCAATCACCCCAAATAGTTCCGACCCATCGCTCTCTACAATGTCATCTACAAGCTCTTAACAAAGGCGATTTCCCAGAGACTCAAACCTATCCTCCCCTTCATCATTTTGCCAGAGAAATCAAGGTACGTGGAAGGAAGAAAAATCTTGGATAGCATCATCCTGTCGCATGGAGTTATCCAATCTTTATAGAAGACTCACACTCCAGGTATGTTATTAAAACTTGACCTTTCCAAATCTTTTGACAAGTTATGTTGGGCCTACATGCACTTAGTGCTCTTAGCCTTTGGTTTTGACCCTTCCTGGGTAAACTGGATCCTGAATCTCACCTCCTCAGCTTTCTTTTCAATCCTCATCAATGAGTCCCTTCTCTCCCTTTCTCTCCCACTTGGGGGATCATGCAAGGAGATCCTTTGTCCCTGTTCCTTTTCATTATCATGGCATAAGGTCTTAGTCACTCCATTCAAGCTGCTATAGCAAATCAAACTCTAGCAGGACTACCCTTGCATGGCATAGATCCTTCTATCTCTCACATTCAATTTTTTGATGACACTCTAATGATGGGTTCCCCCATGGTCCATGAGGCCTAAACAATCCTCTCCATTATTCAAACCTTTTGTGAGGCTTTGGGAATGGATATTAATAAGGACAAGTCCCAGATCTTCTTCTTCAACACCAAAATGCCGATACAACTCCACATTACTGAAATCTTGGGTTTCACTCAAATCTCACTTCCATCCAAATATCTAGGTATCCCCCTCCTTAAAAAATCCCTCAAAAATAGCTCCTAGGAAAGTCTCCTCACCTCCTTTTTGAAATAGGTTTCCTCTTGGACCTACTGTGCTCTCAATCTTCCCATTCGCCTCACCCTTCTCAAGTCCGTGTTGCAAGCCTTTCCAATCTACACCTTCTCAGCCCTTGCAGCTCCTAGCTACATTCTCAATGCCATCAAAACACTGCAAAGGAACTTTCTTTGGTGAAAGTTCAAAACAGGGAAAAAATGGCGATGATCAGCTGGGAAAAGCTTTGCAGACCTAAGGCTCAAGGGGATCTAGGAATAAAAGACCCGTCAACTATGAACAAAGTCCTGAGAGCTAATATATGGTGGAGATGGATGAAGAGACCTCATGATCTCTGGGCCAAGCTTTGGAGAAGAAATTACACACCCAACACAACTAAAAGAAACGTCATCATATGGAACAGAAACACCCCAGGCTCCTTGATTTGGATGGTGGCCAAACATAATCGAAGCTTAGTGGTCAATCATGCCTTCTGGGAAATTTGTAATGGTCAAACTACCTTCTTCTGGAATGACTCGTGGAAGTAGTTACTATTCTAGCACATGATGCTTGGGATGACACCTTCCTCACCCCGGCTACCCAAGCAGGGATGACAAAAGTGGTAGATTATTGGAAGGACAACTCTTTGGATGCCACCTAGAGATGCTGGAAATCCACAAGAGAGGACCTTCACATCGAAGCGCACGTGGACTTACAACCCTGGTACAACCTGACCAACACCAGTAAAATACCCATTCTTCCAAGAGAGGAGATCTTGCGATGGGGACATTTTTTAAGGGGCACTTTCAATATCCCAGAAGTTTACGCTGTCAAGGAAAGTTTCAATATCCTCCCCCCTGGGAAAGTTTGGAACAAAATCTGGTCACTCAAGCTTTGGGCAAAAATCAAAATCTTCCTTTGGTTGGTGACACATGGTAGCATTCTCACTTGGGACAATTTCATGAAAAGGGGGTTCATAGGGCCTTCCATATGCCCGTTATGCTTGAAGGAGGCGGAATTGATAAACCACTTGCTAAACATTTTCCCCTTTGGCACCCAAGTTTGGTATCAATATGCGTCTATCATGCACACTTCATATCACAAGCGGGAGAGCATACGAACAACTATCGAAGAGTGGAGATATGTGGCCTTCTAATTGCCCATATTAAACTGCATATGGTAGTTACTCCCCAGTTTCATCCTCTAGAAAATCTGGAAGGAAAGGAATCAAAGAATCTTCCAGAACATTCAACATGAATGGAAACACTGCTAGACTTGAAGTTGCACCAATATAACAGAAACAATTAGTATGCAGCATTGGAATGAAACATACCTATCCTGTCCAATTCAAGAACAAAGCATCTTGAAAAACTGGAATCTCACGTTAAAACCGAGTTCACCCTCCACTCCTCAACATCACTCTTTTAGGGACAACCCCTCTCATTGGTCCTCTCCTCCTGAAGATTTTATCAAATTGAATTTCGACGGAGCCTCCAAAGGAAATCCAAGTGCAACAGGCTTTAGAGTGGTCTTTCGAAACCATCAGGGGAAAAATTTTCTCATCTTGGCAGGAATAACAGGCCACACCACCAACAATGCTACAAAACTGTGGGGGCTTACAAGAGGTTTGCAACTAGCTCTAGAACAAAATTTTTATAAACTAATTGTGGAAGTCGATTCGCAAGTGGTGCTCAATCTCTTCCGAAAAATTCTGAATGGTGCATATCCATAAAAAATCTCTCCCTATTGAAGACTTTCTTATGGACTTAGGACAATTGTGATGCTTATCAGACCCAATCAAGCCCTTATCCCCTCACATGTGAGACAGAAAGCGAATTAGATTGCAGACGATCTCGCCAATATTGGAATAGACTTGGAGGGACAGGACCTTCTATGCCAAGATTCCATCCACTAGACGCATCCCATCCTCCAGAGATGCAAGGAAAAGGCTCTAGCCATCGACAGTTCCCCGGATGGGGTGATAGTGCAACCCAGGTGTCATATGGAAATGACCGATGATGGCCATCATGGTACCAGCCATGTGACAAGTGCGTGCCCTTCCCTCCCTCCTGCGCCATGTATTTAACACAGCTCCATTACAACCAGAGCGCAATTACTCCTAGTGTGCCCTGCTTTGGCCTCTTGTCCCCTCAATGGATCAATTTGATGGATAAATATTTACTCGTCTCATGTGTGTCCTCTTCCACCAGTGATATTTTCACCATGAATCTCACCATCCTTGCTTACAACTCTATTCTCTTCTAGTCGAGTCCTCCAGTAGACTGTGCTCTCCCCTACTGCTCCTTGGATTCCTTATATTTCTTCCCATGCTTTGTATCCCTTGCCACACCCCATTCATGCTGAGACAACAAGGGAAATCCAAACGAGTCTTGGCTTGGTAACCAAATCGTCTGCATTTGGAATCAGACCCCTGCCTGCCCCTGTACCCTCTCACATTTCATCACCTTCCTCGCCAACCTCCTCGATGCAGTCTGGCCATAACCTCAACAATATTTCACCCCTCTCCTTTCCCTATGCATGTAGGATCGAATGGATCGATCTCCTAGGAAACTCTCTGGGTTTCAACCTAGGGCCAATTTCAAACTTGGCCTCCTCTTCGCAGCCAACTCTAGTCATTCCTCCCAATTCTCCTACGAATTTGACACATGAGCCTTCGCCAGTCCATTCACCCCCGATCCAAGCTCCGAGTGAAGGTTTTCATGCTAATCATGGACATCAACAAGAGCAGCCTCACTCCTACTCAGACTATGCCTGCTACATAAAGATACAAGAAGGCCTTGCAATTCTGCAAGGCCTAGTGTTTGAATTACGAAAGGATCTGGATGACCTGTGTTTTCCTTTGGAAGTCTTGGACAGGAAGGGGATACAATTCCTGCAAATGATTTCATCCTTGCATGTAACGTGCCACCCCTTATATGTGGAACCAAATGCACCAATGAATGAACAGTCGATACTGGCGACAACTATGCACAGGCATTTGGAGGAGGGGGCAACACCACTAGCTACGCATAGGAATCTAGAGGAGGAAGCAGCATGAGACACTGCTCCAATGCTCAAGGCCACCTCCTAGGATGCATGGAAATGTTGCAAGCCTACAACCTGAACTGCACAGGTGTCTCTCTGCATGGTCTGCTGGATGTTTAGATTATATTTTTCCACTTTTCACTTTTAGTTATATTATTTCTGGTTTGACTTATGTCAGTCTTAGCGGGAATAGTAAATCGGTTTCCCCCATGGGGAAAAATTACTTATTTGGTTAGACATTGTCTTATGACTGGTATTTTGATACATTGGTTCCAGAACTAGCAGGCTAGTTGAATTAGTTTCCCCACAGGGAAATTCAGTTATTACAGTCTGGGTTAAACTAATGATGCTGTAAATTTTTATTTTGAAAGGCTTTTTATAGATTCTTACTTACAAAAAAAAATAAAAATTATTATGTGAAACCCAAAAATAGTTGCCAATATACTAGAGTACGTGGTAAACTTAAAATATCATTTACAAACACATAACTTCATTTACCTTCATTAATTTTTGTTTTTGTAATTTCTATATTGCATGGATCTTACAACTAGGTTGCTTTCGATTATTTTATGTTTTATAGATTGGGTATTGGGGAATTGAGAGTGATGCGAGGGGGAGCAGAGGGGCCATATGATCTTCCACCTTCACATGGTTGGCCTTGTTCACTAGAGGATAAATTATTATTGAAACCAACAAAAGCTCATTCATTTTTATACCATAATGATCGTAGATGTCATCATTGTTGTCATAGTATTGCATCAACAAAGTTTCAATGAACGTGTTTTTCATTTCTATAGAATTTTCGTTGAAACTGTTTGAAAACATGGAACTTTGGCTTCTGACTTATGAAGAATGTATGTGTGTCATAGTTGTGATGAAAAATGTGACTTTTTCATTCACATCGGTAACAATGACCTATGAATAGGGCCATGGTTGAATTTTTTTCAAATTGTTTCTGTATGCACTGAAATTTGACACGGATAGACTATTCACATGCCTTAATGATATGGGAGGGTTTCTGGACTCAAATTTGACTCACACAACCACTTGTCTCCATCATAAATTCATCATGTAAATCATAAACCCTATATTTCTTTCAAATTAGTGCACAAATTGGTTAACACAATTTTTAAGTTTGCATCAGCCTTTCTTCATTTTTCTTTTAGGTTCTACATTGTATATTATACATTAATGTATGTGTGTCATAGTTTTGATAAAAATTCCTCTTTTTTCATTCATTGTTTAATAAAACAAATAAAAATATGTCCTTGCAGTACTAGATGCATGAACATGTGCACTGTCGAACGAATTTTAAAAGGAACAATGAAAACACACTGTACTAGGACTAGACATGGGCAACAATGACCTACAAATTGGGGCCAATGTTAAAATAAATTCAAATTGTTTCTGTATGCATTGAAATTTGACATGGAAAGACTATTCGAATGCCTTAACGATATGGGAGGGTTTCTAGACTCAAATTTGACTCACAGTACACCCACTTGTTTTCATCATCAATTCATAATGTAAACCATAAATCCTATATTTCTTTCAAATTAGTGCACAAATTGGCTGACACAAGTTTTAATTTTTTATCAGCCTTTCTTGATTTTTCTTGCAGGTTCTACATTGTATATTATACATTAATGTATGTGTGTCATAGTTGTGATGAAAATCCCTCTTTTTTCATTCAATGTTTAATCAACACAATAAAAATGTGTCCTTGTAGTACTAGATGTGGGAATGTGTGTATTGTC
>JASDQU010586781.1:0-16466 GCA_032191745.1 Picea mariana | reverse complement strand
CTTCATCATTTTTCCAGAGAAATCAGGGTATGTGGAAGGAAGAAAAATCTTGGATAGCATCATCCTGTTGCATGGAGTTATCCAATCTTTACAAAAGACTCACACTCTAGGTATGTTATTAAAACTTGACCTTTCCAAATCTTTTGACAAGTTAAGTTGGGACTACATGCACTCAGTGCTCTTAGCCTTTGGTTTTGACCCTTCCTGGGTAAACTGGATCCTGAATCTCACCTCCTCGGCTTTCTTTTCAATCCTCATCAACGTAGTCCCTTCTCTCCCTTTCTCTCCCACCTAGGGGATCATGCAAGGAGATCCTCTGTCCCTGTTCCTCTTCATTATCATGACAGAAGGTCTTAGTCGCTCCATTCAAGATGCTATAGCAAATCAAACTCTAGCAGGACTACCCTTGCATGGCATAGATCCTCCAATCTCTCACATTCAATTTTTTGATGAAACTCTAATGATGGGTTCCCCCACGGTCCATGCAGCCTAAATAATCCTCTCCATTATTCAAACCTTTTGTGAGGCTTTGGGAATGGATATTAATAAGGACAAGTCCTAGATCTTCTTCTTCAACACCCCAATGCCGATACAACTCCACATTACCGAAATCTTGGGTTTCACTCAAATCTCCCTTCCGTCCAAATATCTAGGTATCCCCCTCCTTAAAAAATCCCTCAGAAATAGCTCCTAGGAAAGTCTCCTCACCTCCTTTTCGAAATAGGTTTCCTCTTGGACCTACCATGCTCTCAATCTTCCCATTCACCTCACCCTTCTCAAGTCCATGTTGCAGGCCTTTCCAATCTACACCTTCTCAGCCCTTGTAGCTCCTAGCTACGTTCTCAATGCCATCAAAACACCGCAAAGGAACTTTCTTTGGAAGAAGTTCAAAACAAGGAGAAAATGGTGATGATCAGATGGGAAAAGATTTGCAGACCTAAGGCTCAAGGGGGTCTAGGAATAAAAGACCCGTCAACTATGAACAAATTCCTGAGAGCTGAGATATGGTGGAGATGGATGAAGAGACCTCATGATCTCTGGGCCAAGATTTGGAGAAGAAATTACACACCCAACACAGCTGAAAGAAACGTCATCATATGGAATAGAGACACCCCAGGCTCCTTGATTTGGATGGTGGCCAAACATAATCGAAGCTTAGTGGTCAATCATGCCTTCTGGGAAATTAGTAATGGTCAAACTACCTTCTTCTGGAATGACTCATGGAAGTAGTTACCTATTATAGTGCATGATGCCTGGGATGACACCTTCCTCACCTCGGCTACCCAAGCAGGGATGAAAAAAGTGGCAGATTATTGGAAGGACAACTCTTTGGATGCCACCTAGAGATGATGGAAATCCACAAGAGAGGACCTTCACATCGAAGCGCATGTGGACTTACAAACCTGGTACAACCTGACCAACACCAGTAAAATAGCCATTCTTCTAGGAGAGGAGATCTTGCGATGGGGACATTTTTTAAGGGGCACTTTCAATATCCAAGAATCTTACATTGTCAAGGAAAATTTCAATATCCTCCCCCCTGGGAAAGTTTGGAACAAAATCTGGTCACTCAAGATTTGGGAAAAAATCAACATCTTCCTTTGGTTGGCGGTGCATGGTAGCATTCTCACTTGGGACAATCTCATGAAAAGGGGGTTCACAGAGCCTTCCATATGCCCGTTATGCTTGAAGGAGGTGGAATCGATAAACCACTTGCTAAACATTTTCCCCTTCAACACCCAAGTTTGGTATCAATGTGCGTCTATCATGTGCACTTCATATCACAAGCGGGAGAGCATACAAACAACTATCAAAGAGTGGAGAGATGTGGCCTTCTAATCGCCCATATTAAATCGCATATGGAAGTTACTCCCTGGTTTCATCCTCTAGAAAATCTGGAAGGAAAGGAATCAAAGAATCTTCCAGAACATTCAGCATGAATGGAAACACTGCTAGACCTGAAGTTGCACCAATATAACAAAAACAATCAGTATGCAACATTGGAATGAAATAGACCTATCCTGTCCAATTCAAGAAGAAAGCATCTTGAAAAACTGGAATCTCACGTTAAAACAAAGTTCACCCTCCACTTCTCAGCATCACTCTTTTAGGGAAAACCCCTCTCATTGGTCCTCTCCTCCTGAATATTTTATCAAATTGAATTTCGACGGAGCCTCCAAAGGAAATCCAAGTGCAATAGGCTTCAGAGTGGTCTTTCGAAACCATCAGGGGAAAAAATTTCTCATCTCGGCGGGAATAATAGGCCACACCACAAACAATGCTACAGAACTGTGGGGGCTTACAAGAGGTTTGCAGCTAGCTCTAGAACAAAATTTTCATAAACTAATTGTGGAAGTCGATTCGCAAGTGGTGCTCAATCTCTTCCGAAAAATCCTGAATGGTGCATATCCATAAAAAATCTCTCCTTGTGGAAGAATTTCTTATGAACTCAGGACAATTGTGATGCTTACTAGACCCAATCAAGCCCTTATCCTCTCGCATGTGAGATAAAAAGCGAATCAGATCACAGACGATCTCACCAATATTGGAATAGACTTGGAGGGACAGGACCTTCTATGCCAAGCTTCCATCCACTAGACGCATCCCATCCTCCAAAGATGCAAGGAAAAGGCTCTAGCAATCAACAGTTCCCCAGATGGGGTGATAGTGTAGCCCAGGTGTCATATGAAAAGGACCCATAATGACCATCATGGTACCAGCCATGTGACAAGTTCATGCCCTTCCCTCCCTCCTGCGCCATGTATTTAACGCAGCTCCATTACAACCAGAGCGCAATTACTCCTAGTGTGCCCTTCTCTGGCCTCTCATCCCCTCGATGGATCAATTCGATGGATAAATATTTACTCGTCTCATGTGTGTCCTCTTTCACTAGTGATATTTTCACCATGAATCTCACCATCCTTTCTCGTAGCTCTATTCTCTTCTAGTCGAGTCCTCCAGTAGACTGTGCTCTCCCCTACTGCTCCTTGGATTCCTTATCTTTCTTCCCATGCTTTGTAGCCCTTGCCACACTCCATTCATACTGAGACAACAAGGGAAATACAAACAAGTCTTGGCTTGGTAACCAAATCGTCCGCGTTTGGAAATCATACCCCTGCCTGCCCCTGCACCCTCTCACATTTCATCACCTTCCTCGCCAACCTCCTCGACGCAGTGTAGCCATAGCCTCAACAGTCTTTCACCCCTCTCCTTTGCCTATGCATGTAGGATTGAATGGCTCGATCTCCTGGGAAACTCTCTGGGTTTCAACCCAGGGCCAATTTCAAACTTGGCCTCCTCTTCGCAACCAACTCCAGTCATTCCTCCAAATTCTCCTATGAATTTGACACATGAGCCTTCTCCAGTTCATTCACCCCCGATCCAAGCTCTGAGTGAAGGTTTTCGTGCTAGTCATGGACTTCAACAAGAGCAACCTCACTCCTACTCAGACTATGCATGTTCAATAAAGATACAAGAAGGCCTTGCAATTCTGCAAGGCCTAGTGTTCGAATTACGAAATGATCTGGACAACCTGTGTTTTCCTTTGGAAGTTTTGGATGGGAAGGGGATACAATTCCTGCAAACAATTTCATCCTTGCATGTAACGTGCCACCCCTTAGATGTGGAACCAAATGCACCAATGAATGAACAGTTGATACTGGCAACAACTACGCACAGGCATCCAGAGGAGGGAGCAACACCACCAGCTACGCATAGGCATCTGGAGGAGGAAGCAGCATGAGACACTACTCCAATGCTCAAGGCCACCTCCTAGGATGCATGGAAATGCTGCAAGCCTACAACCCGAACTGCACAGGTGTCTCTCTGCATGGTCTGTTGGATGTTTAGATTATATTTTTCCACTTTTCACTTTTAGTTATATTATTTCTGGTTTGACTTATGTCAGTCTTAGTGGGAATAGTAAATCAGTTTCCCCCATGGGGAAAAATTACTTATTTGGTTAGACGTTGTCTTATGACTGGTGTTTTGATACATTGGTTCCAGACCTGGCAGGCTAGTTGAATTGATTTCCCCACAGGGAAATTCAGTTATTACGGTCTGGGTTAAACTGATGTTGCTGTAAATTTTTATTTTGAAAGGCTTTTTATAGATTCTTACTTACAAAAAAAAATAAAAAATTATTATGTGAAACCTAAAAATAGTTGCCAATATACTAGAGTACATGGTAAACTTAAAATATCATTTACAAACACATAACTTCATTTACCTTCATTATTTTTTGTTTTTGTAATTTCTATATTGCATGAATCTTACAGCTAGGTTGCTTTCGATTATTTTATATTTTATAGATTGGGTATTGGGGAATTGAGAGTGATGCGAGGGGGAGCAGAGGGGCCATATGATCTTCCACCTTCATATGGTTGGCCTTTTTCAGTAGAGGATAAATTATTATTGAAACCAACAGAAGCTCATTCATTTTTATACCATAATGATCGTAGATTTCATCATTGTTGTCATAGTATTGCATCAACAAAGTTTCGATGAACGTGTTTTTCATTTCTATAGAATTTTCGTTGAAACTGTTTGAAAACATGGGACTTTGGCCTGTGAATTATGAAGAATGTATGTGTGTCATAGTTGTGATGAAAAATGTGACTTTGTCATTCACATTGGCAATAATGACCTATGAATAGGGCCATGGTTGAAATTTTTTCAAATTGTTTCTGTATGCACTGAAATTTGACATGGATAGACTATTCGCATGCCTTAATGATATGGGAGGGTTTCTGGACTCAAATTTGACTCACACAACCACTTGTCTCCATCATAAATTCATCATGTAAATCATAAACCCTATATTTGTTTCAAATTAGTGCACAAATTGGTTAACACAATTTTTAAGTTTGCATCAGCCTTTCTTCATTTTTCTTTTAGGTTCTACATTGTATATTATACATTAATGTATGTGTGTCATAGTTGTGATAAAAATCCCTCTTTTTTCGTTCATTGTTTAATAAAACAAATAAAAATATGTCCTTGCAGTACTAGATGCATGAACATGTGCACTGTCGAACGAATTTTAAAAGGAACAATGAAAACACATTGTACTAGGACTAGACATGGGCAACAATGACCTATGAATGGGGCCAATGTTAAAATAAATTCAAATTGTTTCTGTATGCACTGAAATTTGACATGGATAGACTATTCGGATGCCTTAACGACATGGGAGGGTTTCTAGACTCAAATTTGACTCACAGTACACCCACTTGTTTTCATCATCAATTCATAATGTAAACCATAAATCCTATATTTCTTTCAAATTAGTGCACAAATTGGTTGACACAAGTTTTAATTTTTCATCAGCCTTTCTTCATTTTTCTTTCAGGTTCTACATTGTATATTATACATTAATGTATGTGTGTCATAGTTGTGATGAAAATCCCTCTTTTTTCATTCAATGTTTAATCAACACAATAAAAATGTGTCCTTGTAGTACTAGATGTGGGAATGTGTGTATTGTCSAACRTATTWTAAAAGGAACAATGAAAGGACATTGTACTAGGAGTACTAGACATGGGAAAYATTGACCTGTGAATGGGGCCAACATTGAAAGTTTTTCAAATTGTTTCTATATGCACTGAAATTTGACATAGATAGACTATTTGCATGCCTTAACGATATGGGAGGGTTTTTGGACTCAAATTTGACTCACACACCCACTTTTTTCCATCACCAATTAATTATGTAAACCATAAACCCTATGTTTCTTTCAAACTAGTGCAAAAATTGGTTGGAACAAGTTTTAAGTTTGCATCAACCTTTCCTCATTTTTATTTCAAGTTCTACATTGTATATTATACATTAATGTATCTGTGTCATAGTTTTGATGAAAAATCCCTCTTTTTTCGTTCATTGTTTAATCAGCACAACAAAAATATGTCCTTGCAGTACTAGATGCGGGAACGTGTGTACTGTCGAATGAATTTTAAAAGGAACAACAAAAAGACAATGTACTAGGACTAGACATTAGCAACAATGACCTGCGAATGGGGCCAAATTTGAATTTTTTTCAAACTGTTTCTGTATGCACTGAAATTTGACATGGATAGACTATTTAGATGCCTTAACGTTATGGGAGGGTTCCTGGACTCAAATTTGACTCACAGTACACCCACTTGTTTCCATGATAAATATATCATGCAAATCATAAACTCTATATTTGTTTCAAATTAGTGCACAAATTCGTTGACACACGTTTTAAGTTTGCAATAACCTTTCTTCTTTTTTCTTTCAGGTTCTACATTGTATATTATACATTAATGTATGTGTGTCATAGTTGTGATGAAAAATCCCTCTTTCTTCATTCATTGTTTAATCAACACAATAAAATTGTGTCCTTGTAGTACTAGATGCAAGAACTTGTGTACTATCGAACAAATTTTAAAAGGAACAACGAAAAGACATTGTACTAGGACTAGACATGGGCAACAGTGACCTGTGAATGGGGCCAACATTGAATTTTTTTCAAATTGATTCTGTATGGACTGAAATTTGACATGGATATATTATTTGCATGCCTTAACGATATGGGAGGGCTTCTGGACTCAAATTTGACTCACAATACACCCACTTGTTTCCATTATTAATTCATCATGTAAACCATAAACCCTATATTTCTTGAATTAGTGTACAAATTGGTTGACACAATTTTTAATTTTTTATCAACCTTTCTTCGTTTTTTATTCATGTTCTACATTGTATATTATACATTAATTTATGTGTGTCATAGTTGTGATGAAAAGCCCTCTTTTTTCTTTCATTGTTTAATAAACAAAATAAAAATATGTCCTTGTAGTACTAGATGCGGGAATATGTGTACTGTCGAATGGATTTTAAAAGGAACAATGAAAATACATTGTACTAGGAGTACTAGACATGGGAAACAGTGACCTGTGAATGGGGCCAATGTTGAATTTTTTTCAAATTGTTTATGTATGCACTGAAATTTGACATGGATAGACTATTTGCATGCCTTAATGATATGTGAGGGTTTCTGGACTCAAATTTGAATCACACACCCACTTGTTTCCATAATCAACTCATCATGTAAACCATAAACCCTATATTTCTTTCAAATTAGTGCACAAATTGGTCGACACACTTTTTAAGTTTGCATCAACCTTTCCTCATTTTTCTTTCAGGATTTACATTGTATATTATACATTAATGTATCTGTTTCATAGTTGTGATGAAAAATCTCTCTTCTTCCGCTCATTGTTTAATAAACATAATATAAATATGTCCTTGTGGTATTAGATGCGGGAGCGTGTGTACTTTCGAATGAATTTTAAAGGGAACAACAAAAATACATTGTACTAGGACTAGACATGGTAAACAGTGACCTGCAAATGTGGAAGACGTTGAAATTTTTTCAAACTGTTTCTGTATGTACTGAAATTTGACATGGATAGACTATTCACATGCCTTAACAATATGGGAGGGTTTCTAGACTCAAATATGACTCACAGTACACCCACTTCTTTCCATCATCAATTCATCATGTAAACCATAAACCCTATATTTCTTTCAAATTAGTGCACAAATTGGTTGACACAAGTTTTAAGTTTGCATCAACCTTTCTTCATTTTTCTTTCAGGTTCTACATTGTATATTATACATTAATGTATCTGTGTCATAGTTGTGATGAAAAATCTCTTTTTTTCGTTCATTGTTTAATAAACACAATAAAAATATGTCCTTGTAGAACTAGATTCGGGAATGTGTGTACTCTCAAACAAACTTTAAAAGAAACAATGAAAATACATTTTACTAGGACTAGACATGGGAAGTAGTGACCTGCAAATGGGGCCAACGTTGAATTATTTTCAAATTGTTTCTTTATGCACTGAAATTTGACATGGATAGCCTATTCGCATGCCTTAACGATATGGGATGGTTTCTGGACTCAAATTTGACTCACAATATACCCACTTGTTTCCATCATCAATTCATCATGTAAACCATAAACCCTATATTTATTTTAAATTAGTGCACAAATTGGTTGACACAAGTTTTAAGTTTGCATCAGCCTTTCTTCATTTTTATTTCAGGTTCTACATTGTATATTATACATTAATGTATGTGTGTTATAGTTGTGATGAAAAATACCTCTTTTTCATTCATTGTTTAAACAACACAATAAAAATGTGTCCTTGCAGTACTTGATGCAGGAATGAGTGTACTGTTGAATGAATTTTAAAAGGAACAACAAAAATACATTGTACTAAGAGTACTAGACATGGGCGAGAGTGACCTGCAAATGGGGCCAACGTTGATTTTTTTTCAAACTGTTTCTGTATGCACTGAAATTTGACATGGATAGACTATTTGCATGCCTTAATGATATGGAAGGTTTTCTAGACTCAAATTTGACTCACACACCCACTTGTTTCCATCACCAATTCATCATGTAAACCATTAACCTTATGTTTCTTTCAAATTAGTGCACAAATTGGTTGACACAAGTTTTAAGTTTGCATCAACCTTTCCTAATTTTTCTTTTAGGTTCTATATTGTATATTATACATTAATGTCTCTGTGTCATAGTTTTGATGAAAAATCCCTCTTTTTTCATTCATCGTTTAATCAACACAATAAAAATATGTCCTTGCCATACTATATGTGGGAACATGTATACTGTCGAACGAATTTTAAATGGAACAACGAATAGGCATTGTGCTAGTACTAGACACGGGAAACAATGACCTGCCAATGGGGCCAACGTTGATTTTTTTTCAAGCCATTTATGTAACACTAAAATTTTACATGGATAGACTATTCACATGCCTTAACGATATGGGAGAGTTTTTGGACTCAAATTTGACTCACAATACACCAACTTGTTTCCATAATCAAGTCATCATGTAAACCATAAACCCTATATTTATTTCAAATTAGTGCACAAATTCGTTGAAACAAGTTTTAAGTTTGCATCAACCTTTCTTCATTTTTCTTTCAGGTTCTACATTGTTTATTATAGATTAATGTATGTCTAACATAGTTGTGATTAAAAATCCCTCTTTTTTCATTCATTGCTTAATCAACACAATAAAAATATGTCCTTGGAGTACTAGATGCGGGAACGTGTGTATGGTCAAATGAATTTAAAAGGAACAATGAAAAGACATTGTACTAGGACTAGACATGGGAAACAATGACCTATGAATGGGGCCAATGTTGAAATTTTTTCAAACTGTTTCTGTATGCACTAAAATTTGACATGGATAGACTATTTGCATGCCTTAATGATATGGGAGGGTTTTTGGACACAAATGTGACTCACGGTACACCCACTTGTTTCCATCATCAATTCATCATGTAAATCATAAACCCTATATTTCTTTCAAATAAGTGCACAAATTGGTTGACACAAGTTTTAAGTTTGCATCAACCTTTCTTCATTTTTCTTTCATGTTTTACATTGTATATTATACATTAATGTATGTGTGTCATATTTGTTATGAAAAATCCCTCTTTTTCATTCATTGTTTAATCAACATAATAAAAATATGTCCTTGTAGTATTAGATGCAGGAACATGTGTACTTTCAAACGAATTTTAAAAGGAACAACGAAAAGACATTGTACTAGGAGTACTAGACATGGGCAAGAGTGACCTGCAAATGGGGCCAACATTGAAATTTTTTCAAACTATTTTTGTATGCACTGAATTTTGACATGGATAGACTATTCGTATGCCTTAACAATGTGGGAGAGTTTCTGGACTCAAATTTGACTAACAATACACCCACTTGTTTCCATCATCAATTCATCATGTAAACCCTAAACCCTATGTTTCTTTTAAATCAGTGCACAAATTGCTTTACACAAGTTTTAAGTTTGCATCATCCTTTCCTCATCTTTCTTTCAGGTTCTACATTGTATATTATACATTAATGTATCTGTGTCATAGTGTTGATGAAAAATCCCTCTTTTTTCGTTCAATTTTTAATCAACACATAAAAAATATGTCCTTGTAGTACTAGATGTGAGAACGTGTGTAATTTTGAATGAATTTTAAAAGGAATAATGAAAAGACATTGTAGTAGGACTAGACATGGGCAACTGTGACCTGCGAATGGGGCCAACATTGAAATTTTTTCAAATTGTTTCTGTATGCACTAAAATTTGACACAGATAGACTATTTGCATGCCTTAATGATATGGGAGGGCTTTTGGAATCAAATTTGAGTCATAGTACACCCACTTGTTTCCATAATCAATTCATCATGTAAACCATAAACCCTATATTTCTTTCAAATTAGTGCACAAATTGGTTGACACAAGTTTTAATTTTTCATCGACCTTTCTTCATTTTTTTTTTGCAGTTTATACATCGTATAGTATACATTAATGTATGTGTGTCATAGTTGTGATGAAAAATTCCTCTTTTTTCATTCACTGTTTAATCAACACAATAAAAAAATGTCCTTGCAATACTAGATGCGGGAACGTGTGGACTTTTGAACGAAATTTAAAAGGAACAACAAAAAGAAATTGTACTAGGAATAGACATGTGAAATAGTGACTTGAAAATGAAGCCAAAGTTGAAATTTTTTACGACAGTTTCTGTATGCACTGAAATTTGACATGGATAGACTATTCGCATGCCTTAACGATATGGGAGGGTTTCTTTACTCAAATTTGACTCATAGTACACCCACTTGTTTCCATCATCAATTCATCATGTAAACCATAAAGCCTATATTTCTTTCAAATTAGTGCACAAATTGGTTGACACAAGTTTTAAGTTTGCATCCACCTTTCTTCATTTTTCTTTCATGTTCTACATTGTATATTATACATTAATGTATGTGTGACATAGTTGTGATTAAAAATCCCTCTTTTTTCATTCATTGTTTAATCAACACAATAAAAATATGTCCTTGGAGTACTAGATGTGGGAACGTGTGTACGGTCAAATGAATTTTAAAAGGAACAACGAAAATACATTGTACTAGGACTAGACATGGGAAACAATGACCTATGAATGGGGCCAATGTTTAAATTTTTTCAAACTGTTTATGTATGCACTTAAATTTGACATGGATAGATTATTTGCATGCCTTAACGATATGGGAGGGTTTTTGGACTCAATTTGAGTCAAAGTAAACCCACTTGTTTCCATCATCAATTCATCATGTAAATCATAAACCCTATATTTATTTCAAATTAGTGCACAAATTGGTTGACACAAGTTTTAAGTTTGCATCAACCTTTCATCATTTTTCTTTCATGTTCTGCATTGTATATTATACATTAATGTATGTGTGTCATATTTGTTATGCAAAATCCCTCTTTTTCGTTCATTGTTTAATCATCATAATAAAAATATGTCCTTGCAGTACTAGATGCGGGAATGTGTGTACTTTCAATCAAATTTTAAAAGGAACAACAAAAAGACATTGTACTAGGAGTACTAGACATGGGCAATAGTGACCTTCAAATGAGGCCAACATTGAAATCTTTTCAAACTGTTTCTATATGCACTGAAATTTGACATGGATAGACTATTCACATGCCTTAACGATATGGCAAGGTTTCTGGACTCAAATTTGACTCAAAGTACACCCAGTTGTTTACATCATCAATTCATCATGTAAACCCTAAACCCTACGTTTCTTTCAAATTAGTGCACAAATTGCTTGACACAACTTTTAAGTTTTCATCAACCTTTCCTCATTTTTATTTCAGGTTCTACATTGTATATTATACATTAATGTATCTGTGTCATAGTGTTGACGAAAAATCCTTATTTTTTCGTTCAATTTTTAATCAACACATCAAAAATATGTCCTTTCAGTACTAGATGCGAGAACGTGTGTACTTTCAAATGAATTTTAAAAGGACCAATGAAAATACATTGTAGTAGGACTAGACATGGGAAACCATGACCTGCGGATGGGGCCAACATTGAAATTTTTTCAAATTGTTTCTATATGCACTGAAATTTGACATGGATAGACTATTTGCATGCCTTAACGATATGGGAGGGCTTCTGGACTCAAATTTGAGTTACGGTACACCCACTTGTTTCCATAATCAATTCATCATGTAAACAATAAACCCTGTATTTATTTCAAATTAGTGCACAAATTGGTTGACCCAAGTTTTAAGTTTGCTTCAGCCTTTCTTAATTTTTATTTCAGGTTATACATCGTATATTATACATTAATGTATGTGTCATAGTTGTGATGAAAATTTCCTCTTTTTTTATTCATTGTTTAATCAACACAATAAAAATATGTCGTTGCAATACTATATGCGGGAACATGTGTACTGTTGAACGAAATTTAAAAGGAACAACAAAAATACAATGTACTAGGACTAGACATGTGAAATAGTGACCAACGAATGGGGCCAATGTTTGAATTTTTTAAAACAATTTCTGTATGCACTGAAATTTGACATGGATAGATTATTCACATGCCTTAATGATATGGGAGGGTTTCTGGACTCAAATTTGACTCACAATACACCCACTTGTTTCCATCATCAATTCATCATGTAAACCATAAACCCTAAATTTCTTTCAAATCAGTGCACAAATTGGTTGGCACAAGTTTTAAGTTTGCATTATCCTTTCTTCATTTTTCTTTCAGGTTCTACATTGTATATTATACATTAATGTATGTGTGTCATAGTTGTGATGAAAAATCCCTCTTTTTTCATTCATTGTTTAATCAACACAATAAAAATGTGTCCTTGTAGTAGTATATGTGGAAACGTGTGTACTGTCGAACAAATTTTAAAAGGAACAATCAAAGGACATTGTAATAGGAATACTAGACATGGGCAATAGTGACCTGCTAATGGGGCCAACGTTCAATTTTTTTCAAATTGTTTCTGTATGCACTGAAATTTGACATGGATAGACTATTTGCATGCCTTGATGATATGGGAGGGTTTCTAGACTCAAATTTGACTCACACACCCTCTTGTTTCCATCACCAATTCATCATGTAAACCATAAACCCTGTGTTTCTTTCAAATTAGTGCACAAATTGGTTGACACAAGTTTTAAGTTTGCATTATCCTTTCTTCATTTTTCTTTCTGGTTCTACATTGTATATTATACATTAATGTATGTGTGTCATAGTTGTGATGAAAAATCCCTCTTTTTTCGTTCATTGTTTAATCAACACAATAAATTTTTTTTCTTGTAGTACTAAATGAGGGAATGTGTGTACTATCGAACAAATTTTAAAAGGAACAATGAAAATACATTGTACTAAGAGTACTAGACATGGGAAACAATGACCTGTGAATGGGGCAATGTTGAAAGTTTTTCAAACTGTTTATGTATGCTCTAAAATTTGACATGGATAGACTATTCACATGCCTTAACGATATGGGAGGGTTTCTAGACTCAAATTTGACTCACACACCCACTTTTTTCCATCACCAATTCATCATGTAAACCATAAACCCTATGTTACTTTAAAATTAGTGCAAAAATTGGTTGACAAAAGTTTTAAGTTTGCATCAGCCTTTCTTCATTTTTCTTTCAGGTTCTACATTGTATATTATACATTAATGTATCTGTGTCATAGTTTTGATGAAAAATCCCTCTCTTTTCATTCATTGTTTAAGAAACACAATAAAAATATGTCCTTGTAGTACTAGATTCAGGAACATGTGTACTTTTGAACAAATTTTAAAAGGAATAATGAAACGACATTGTACTAGGAGTACTAGACATGGGCAACTGTGACCTGCGAATGGGGCCAACGTTGAAATTTTTTCAAATTGTTTCTATATGCACTAAAATTTGACATGGATAGACTATTCACATGCCTTAAAGATATGAGAGGGTTTCTGGACTCAAATTTGACTCACACACTCACTTGTTTCCATAATACATTCATCATGTAAACCATAAACCCTATATTTATTTCAAATTAGTGCACAAATTTGTTGACACAAGTTTTAATTTTGCATGAGCCTTTCCTCATTTTTCTTTCAGGTTCTACATTATATATTATACATTAATGTATCTTTGTCATATTTGTGATGAAAAATCCCTCTTTTTCCATTCATCGTTTAATCAACACAATAAAAAGATGTCCTTGCAGGACTAGATGCAAGAACATGTGTACTTTTGAATGAATTTTAAAATGAACAATGAAAATACATTGTACTAGGACTAGACATGGGCAACGATGACTTGCGAATGGGGCCAACATTGAAATTTTTTCAAAATGTTTTTGTATGCACTAAACTTTGACATGGATAGTCTATTCACATTCCTTAACGATATGGGAGGGTTTCTGGACTCAAATTTGACTCACAGTACACCCACTTGTTTCCATCACCAATTCATCATGTAAACCATAAACCCTATATTTATTTCAAATTAGTGCACAAATTGGTTGACACAAGTTTTAAGTTTGCATCGACATTTCTTCATTTTTCTTTGAGGTTCTACATTGTATATTATACATTAATGTATGTGTATCATAGTTGTGATGAAAAAACCCTCTTTTTTCATTCATTGTTTAATCAACACAATAAAAATATGTCCTTGCAATACTAGATGTGGGAACGTGTGTACTGTTTGTTGATTAATTGGGTTGGTTTTCATTGATGTCAACCCTTGAAGAAAGTTTGATAGAAAATTACAGTAGCACAAAGGTTTGGGTAATGGACCCAAGTTTCTTTGATGGATAATGGTATACGTTTTGATATTTTTGTAGGAAAGAATATTCTATATGGATATTACATGTCATTCTATTTCCAGTGGTATGTGGAGCATGAAATAACTCCTCACAGTTAGAGAGTTATGGTCATGTGAAGTTGAAGAACCCTCATGAGTCATCTAGAAGCCCCAAAAGGTCAAAGTAGTCGAAGTGGTTGAAAAGAATAAATAATTTAAATAATAAAGTGAAGTGATGAGTGTACTATAAGTCGAAATGGATAAAAAAGAAATTATTTAAATAATAAAGTTAATGTAGAAATTACTATCTGGACAAGTGGTTAGAAGTGGGTTAGCCCTAAAATAAGGAAAGCGGGTTAAGATGGTTAGAAGGTAATTTAAATAATAAAGTGAAGTGATGGTTGTACTATAAGTTAAAGTGGATACAAAAGAAATTATTTAAATAATAAAATTAATGGAGAAATTACTAAGCGGACAAGTGGTTAGAAGTGGGTTAACCCTAAAATAAGGAAAGTGGGTTAAGATTGTTAGAAGGTAACCCCTTGAGGAAGCTCCATGAAAGTATAAATAAGAGGCAAGGGTCTCTCATTTTTAATCACACTTGAGCATATTTAATGTCTACAAGTGACTAATATAACCAAAGGATATCTAAGCCGAATTTCAGAGGGAAGGTGAAGTAAAGAAGGTCGAAATTCAAGGGAGGATAAATTATTTTGATGATGCTTTCTAAGGTATGTTATTTACAGGTCATCTCACCATTTTCCCAATAACCTTTTTTATAGAATGATTCAGACCATGAAATTGGGTGGCCGTTGAGGAAACATATCGAAGTAGCTGTGATAAAAATTCCATCTTGTTTGTCATTGTATTTTTGGAGTTACACTCGATGGAAAATAGGGTTTGTGGCTAGTCTTGAAACCAGTCTAAAACAAGTGTTTCTAGTAAAAATGTCATAACGTCTTCATAAGAGATCCACATTCAGTAATACTAAATGTATTGTTTAGATTACATTATGTATTAAACTTTGTACTATTTTCATATCCATACAACAAATATTCCATGCGAGGCATTCTCTACAAGTTTACTCTCTAGAATAAGCCAAAATTCAACAAGGTATGCCATTTTTGCTATAACTCTTTTTCTGAGAGGTTCCAAGTAGTGAAACTTGGAGGAATTGCATAAAATACATTGAAGGACATTGTGTACTATTTTCAGATCTTTATTCATTATAGGTACATAGTTATGATTATTTCAAATTAGGGTTGTTGACTAATCCAAAATTAGTCATGTGAGACTAAAGTAAAGTTTGATGAAAATGCTAGTCTCTTGTTGTTAAAGTAAAGGAATTTTTGGAGGTATGTTATCATATACACCAGGTATATTACAGAGTTACAAATCATATTTGGATGATGAAATTGATGAGGGCTTTTGGTTGAGGTACATGTTGGGTACATGGTTGAGACAAGTAGTTGATGAGTTGGCACATAGATGAGGTGTATAGTTGATGATGTTGGTACATATTGATGACTCATAGTTGATGAGTAGTCGATACATGATTGGTACATACTTGGTACATGGTTGGAGGCACTTGTTATTAGTATTGTTGACACATGATTTATGGATGATGTAGCATACTTGTATTGGTATATTATTAGAAGCACATATTGATCTTGGTGATGATTATGAGTTGTTGTGTTATGCTTGGTTGATACAAATATTTGAGAGTTGTCTTGGTGATTGATCTTGGTGAGTAGATATGATTTGGTTGATAATATTGATGAGACAAT
>JASDQU010586780.1:108741-119920 GCA_032191745.1 Picea mariana | reverse complement strand
ACCAAGGAAGACCAGGATTAGACAGAGTGGTGGACATACATGGCTTTGTTGATACAGACTGGGCTGGAGATTTGGATCGCAGAAGATCTACAAGTGGGTACGTGTTTAACCTATTTGGAGGAGCAATCAGTTGGATGAGCAAAAGACAGGCTGTAGTGGCACTCTCAACTACAGAAGCTGAATACATGGCAGCCACTCATGCAAGCAAGGAAACAATATGGTTACAAAGGTTGTGTTTAGGTATTGGGTTGGTACAACAAGCAGTGAGATTAGACTGTGACAGTCAGAGTGCAATATTCCTGGCAAAGAACCCAGCTTATCATTCGAAGACAAAGCATATTGATGTTCAATATCACTTTGTGAGAGACATCGTTGAGGAAAAGAAGGTGTTGCTGGAAAAGGTTGACACTTTGAAGAATGCTGCAGATTCATTGACAAAGTCTGTGAGCACAGAAAAGTTCTCTTGGTGTAGAGTAACAATGGGAATTGCTGCCCTGGATTGTTGACTATATAATCCCCTAGACCCCTGGATGAAAAGAAAACAACAAGTGGGAGAATGTTGGGTATGTGTTATATTCTTTGCATGTGTGTGTGTGTGGGTGCGTCAGATACGACAATTGCGTTTGACGATCCTTTGACCTAGGGCTCTGCCGTGTGCGCCGGGCGCTTTCCTAGGGGGGTCCCAGGGGGGGGCAGGTATGCCCCCCCCTGGTTATGCGCAACGTTCGACACCGGGCAGTAGGCCGGGGCAATGCCCTGAAATTTTTTTTTGGGCGATTTTTGCTATTTTTAGCGGATTTTGCTATTTTTAGTTGATTTGTAAATTAATCCCGGATTAAGGGATTAGGGTTTTGGTATCTACGGAATACCTAAAAACATTGTATATATTGTATGGGGAATGGTGAAATTCGATATAATGAAAATAAGAAAGGTTTTCCCGGTTGAGGGTTTCCGGTAAAAATCTCCGTGTATTCTGTGTATGAGCCATTGATTAATTTATGTATTGCTTAAGAATCTATATGCATTGCTTTACTTTGCAGGTTTAAAACTTACACTTCTGTGAGTGGATATGTTCTTGTTGGTGATGATGTTGATGATGATATATCCATATCAATGATAGGGACAATGACAGGTTGGATCTGTTTTGATGATGATGATGATGTATCTATGACAATGATAGGTTGATTATCAATATCAGTGACAATGACAGTGGCACTGACAGGTTGAGTCTCTATTTATATTTCAAAGAGGAATAAAGGGGTAAGGAAAGGGGGTTGTATCCTCCTTCTAGTTGGAGCCATAGAATACATGGAGTTGAAGCTTCCTTCGGGTTGGAGCCTATAAATCATGGGGTCGTACCCTCCTTCCATTTGGAGATGGATAATTTGGGGATTTGTAACTTCCTTTAGCTTCGAGCCTTTAAACAAGGGGTTGAAGCATCCTTTTAGTTGGTGATAGAGAATTTTGGAAGTTGGTGCTTCCTATTAATGGAATATTTATATAATAAGAAAGAATTTTGTGGTTTTCTCCCATTTGGGTTTCAACATAAAACTTTTGTGTACTTTGTATTTGTGGTTATATGTTATTCATTGTTGAATGGAATTATTCATGATATATTAAATGAAATAATAAGTGATAAATTTTTTATAAGTTGATAATTACATGTTCTGATTAAAAGTGGAAAAAAATACTCAATACCGATTTACCCCCCCCCTCGATATTGGTGAATATTCAAACAATAATTATGTACTTTCATCCATTGTGATAAATTAAAACATATTCTTTAGGAACAAGGCTATGCCCTTGTCGGAAGTCTCATGCAACGCTTTTAAATTCTTCCAAATATCTATTAAATTTTTCCCTATCTGGACCTTAGAAATCATGTCATCTATCACAAAAAACTTACGTAACATTATTGATTCTCTATCTCACTCATCAATATTGTCTTGGTCTTTACCCATAACTTGTAGTTAGGTATCCTAACCTAGTACAATAGCAACCAAGAACCTATAATAAAAAATGGCCAACATGCATTGCTTCCACATATTGTAATCCATTCCAGAGAACATTTGGCTACCTTCCATCATGTTGTTGAGTAAACACACCACAGATACAAGTAAAAATTGCATAAAACTATTCTAAAATAGACAAAATTATATGTTCTTCCCTCCCTCAATATACAATCTCTGAGTAAGAGCACATGGATACTATCTCTAAAATTCTATAAAAACCATGTATCACTAGAAAACATGCATATTTATGATAAATATCCCCACAAATACATATATTTTGCTAAATTTTCTAAAAAATAGCCCAATAAACCACAAATTTACTCTCAAACAACTAAACAACACACAAATATTGGACAAATATTCTCTCAAACCACTAAAACACACACATATATTTGAAATTTTTTCTGTCAAACAACTCTACAATATTTATATATTCTACTTCGATCTATTAAAAAATAATAAATCGACAACCAATTCTTCCATCTCTGCAAATCTAGGCATTGATACAGAAAATAACAAAGTGAATCTACTCCAAAATCCTCTGAATTGATCTTAGATTCAAATGACCTAAAACCCTTTGGATCTTTGATGTGTCACATTGGTTATCCCTTGATCCATTTCTACCAAAATGTTAAGTACCTGAATATATTTGAATATAAAACTCAAAATAAACCTACAATATCAACAAGAATAATCCAAACCATTCACCAAAATACTGAACACAAGAAATAGTCAAAACCCTTAAGGTAGGGTAACACCATATATTAATCCTTAAGGAAGGATAACACTCCTCAAGAAATGCTTGATAAATTCACAATATTCTTCACTATGTTTTATTATGTTGCTAACAGATCTTTATATAGCTCTCTATATCCCCTAAGAACCTTCTAGAGAGCCTTCTCACATTTTTTACATCTAACTACCATAGTTGGCCTTTATTAATATAGTGGACCTAGTCCACCTTACATTGAATGACCACACTTTCATATATTAAATGAATTACACTAATAATACATAACCACATTCCCATTGGGTACCTCCTTAGGTACCCCATAGTACATCACTAGGTCTACTAAATTCCATCCCCCTTCACATGTTTCTTCCTCGAAACACAAGAATAATCGATACAATATGACCCACTAAACAATGTATCCAATTGTTACCAAGTATGGCCATCCATCCATCCCAATCGAAGTCGAACATGATGTCCATTTGCTTCCTTTCCACCCTGATCTTGCTCTGCATCATGTTAGGGTTGCCATGAGATTTTTTTTGTAGTCTGATATTTTCCCATAGTGTCGATAGTCCTCCATGCACCTCCTGATCGATTTCCTGTCTAGTTCCTTGCTGGTGCATAAATGTGTTGATGTATATGCCCTTGCCTTGATGATTGTTGTTTCTCTATATGATGTGGATGGCGATATAAAAACACTGTAGGAATATGTTCTTTTTTCTTCAAATATGCAACACTTTGTGCCTTTGAGTCAATGACCTCATTATTTTCTTGATTATGTCCTTCATGTGGTTTTGCTTCATCTCCTTTTGTAGACTCTATCTCTGATTCAATTTCAAACTCCACAATAACTTATTTTTTGGCCTCCATGGGCCCATATTTCTTACTGAGAGACACATCATGCAATGCGATTTTCTTTTTCTTGTACCAAATATTTAAAAACATATTTTGAGCATTAATATTAACTATACCAACTAAGTCCATCCAAGGATATCCCAAAACAATATCCACATCATCCATATCTATAGCATGAAAATGTGAATGAAACACATATTTATCCATAGTGATCTTCAAATATTTAAAAATTTGAACATGTTTATCAACAACCTGTGTGTTGTGAATATTCTTTGCAGGATCTTGCAATCTATTAACCAACTGAACATTGATAAAATTTTGTCGGCAACTAGGGTTAATAGAAACAATGACATTTTCTTTATGAATACAACCATGAGCATGTAATATAGATTTGTCACATGAAAATAAACCTTTGATGCTCTCTGTATCCTTATTTTTTTCAACAGACCACCTATCTAACAACATTTTTTCAAATTCTCAATTGGAGAGTGTCATCATCTCCTTATAATCAAGTGAGTTCCACCAAATGACAACATCAACTTGTAATTTGAGAGCTACCCAATGGGGCCAATTCTCTTCCTATGCTGAATTTATTTATTTAATGAATGCTTTAATACTAGAGCCATCACATTTCCCTGTAAAATACATCTTGCTATGAAAAACGCMAAAMATAGAACAAGGGTTTTAACAATAAATCATTCTAGAAAATCGTGGATTTTCTGGAAAAAAAACTATGAAAAACTGTTGAATTTAAAATGCTCATAACTTTACTTCTCAAACTCCRTTTCGACCGATTTGTTTTTTTTTAAATTAGGTATTTTGTCGAGAGGAATTCAAATATATAATTGTTTTTGGCCAAATTCTACATATAAATTTTCAGATATGAAGTTGAAGTGTGCCACCCTCTTTTTTCCCTAGAAAAAAAAATATGCAAATAGAGAAAAAAATAATTTCCTTCTTTGACCAAGAAAAGTGCACTAATACCAATTGTTAAGTAACTAAATAGATACGAGTACAAAATACCACAATAGTACCAAAGATATATGAATACAATCACCACACAAGATATATGGAACAATATAGAAAACCACACTTTATTATATCAAACCCTTGAGGTAGGACAACACCATACAATGGATCTTATTATGGAATGGATCCTCTCCTATTCACTTGCCTCTTTGAGGGGGCTTCCTCCTATTGAACTATCGCTCCAAATACAATACTTATCTTCATGTCTCATTACATTGCTTACACTTATTTATATAGATCTCTCTATCCCCTAAGAACCTTCGAGAGAGCCTTCTCACATATGTTACATCTAACTATCATATTGGGTCTTTATTAATATAGTGGACCTAGTCGACCTTACATTGAATGACCACATTTTCACATATTAAATGACTTCCACTAATAATACATAACCACATTTCCATTGAGTAGCTCCCTAGGTACCCCATAGTACATCCCTAGGTATACTACACAAAAGAAATCCTTAGGTTTGCATGTTGGCATAGACTCAATGTCACCAAGACTATAGAAGTTTCAAGAGTGGAAACATTTTCTTTTGAAGGCCCAAGACTCTTCATAAAAATTTGAAAATGATGGGATATTATACCATATAATGGTAAAATGGACACATAAAGAGAACCAATATTTCATTAATAATGAGAAAGCAAAAGATTTCTTATATAAAGAGTTACAATATAGTTGCATCAATCCACTTTAGAAATGTGGAATAGACAAAAATCATACTAAAGTGAAATAAACTATAAAATCATAAAATAGCCTAAATTCCAAGTGACTTTATTAATGCCCATGTCTAATTGACCATTATAATATGATATTTACTTTAAAATTTTACCTTTCCTAAACTTTCCAACACTTATGGTGCCACAATTTGTATTACTCAAGCTTAATATTGATATTATAGTCTTATTAACCATTCTCTTCTTATTTGGCCAATTTGGCCTTAGCCTTGACTTCATGAATTAGCATTCTAACACACTATAATGATGCATTTTAGGTCATTCTTGCTTCATATATACTCCTCTGGAGTTCACTCTATTTTGCACCCACTATATATGTAATACCCCAGTTTTGAGTCCCTAGATTAATAATGTACTTATGTTTATTTGATGAAATGTCGAAGTTCATATAAATTTGAAAGGAAGGAGTTCTTGGAAATGTAATACTTTGAATATTAATAATAAAAATGCATTATTAGATGCAAGACAAACAAGGACATATATAGGGGGCTATGATTCCATGAGATAGGGGGCTAAAGGGGCTAAGTCTTTTTATTATATTTTATTCACCCATCTTGGAATTAGTTGGGAAAAGTGGTTACGTGAGATTCTTGGGTATGGCCACATGGTGAAATCTTGCATGTAATTATATAAACCATGTTTTTGGTTGTTTGGGGGTTCACCATTTATTTTACCTCATTCATTCTTTCTTTCTGACTATTTGTATTTGGGCATGAGAAAAATGAATTGTTGGAGGAAAATATCCATGGATAGTTGGTTGTAGGAATATATTGATTAATCCAACAAGAAATTAATGCTTGAGTGTGTGGCTACATTGGAATTTTGAGTAGAATTGTCTACAACTAAGAATCCTTGGAGTTTCCAACATTGAGATTTATTGAATAGAAGGACTAAAGCATGAGGGACTACATTGTATAGAAAAAAGTTCATTTATTTGGGGTTGTGCAAGCTGAAAGGGGAAAGAGAGTTGGTAAACTAGGATTGTTGTATGGTTGGGAAAACTTTGAGAAATTGAAATCTGACTGTGTGTGATTTAGAGTCAGCCTAGGACCAGTCCTTTTGGATTCATAGCCTAAACTTGGGGGTGACCTACTATTTAGAGAGCTAGAACAACATTTTCTATGGTGGGGTGGAGCATCTGATGTCTGCAACCAATTGGTGAATGGTTATTTAAAGATAAATTCTCTCTTTGTTTTTTCTATAAGATATATTCTATTATGCATTAATTATCTCTGAGATGTGTTTATGTCATTCTTGTTTGTTTTTAATGTTATGCAGGGCATGTTACTCATTTCTTTTAAATTTTAACATGTTCTTGTTAATTGCATGTGCATGTATCGTGCTTCTTGACTTTAATAATTGGTTTCAGAATTCAAAATTTTCCCAAGATGATGAATTTTGAGGTACCCAGGTCGAGGGGTACATCACAATAGATATACTTTTATTTTTATATTCCTTATTAATAGTTCCATTATGGAAATAACTACACTTATTATGTTCTTCTTGTTAGGATATTTAGACACTTAGGAGTTAGTTAAGATCTAATTGGTCTAATGTGTCATTAGGTAAAAGTGTGTTTCTTTGGTATGCATTAGTATGCATTTGTATTTAGGAAATTTGGCGGTCACGATATGTTCCCGACATAGAGTGATTTGATGGTTCATACTCTCCTCGGTCTTAATGGCCATTGATCTATGGCTTAACATCCTATTGGTCCATGATCTCTATTTAAAGAGAATGGAGGGTCATTTGTTGATGATCGATTGTGAGAAACTCTCTTGTAAAATCTCTCTGTAATATTTTTCTTTTGCATTAATAAACTTCTCCAAGTTKTCGCACTGGTTGGGGCCATGAATGTTTCCCCATATGGGGTTTTACCATGTGAAAACATCGGTGTGTTGATCTTTGATTTGGTTATGTGAGTGGTTATTGAAGGTGCTCGTCCTCTGTTGGAATGCCTGTGTTGTCGAACACTTCTTTGATTTTTTATCCATTTACACACTTGGAATTCTCTACATGCATTAACAATTCTCAATCGTTGTTGTAATAATTCCCTTAGTGCTAGGATATCTTCTAGTCAACTTAAGCATCTACATTATGTAGGGAAAATTTTAAGGATACATACTTATCCTAAAGTGTAGAAACTTTGGTGAATATTTCTAATTATTAAAATTCCAAATCATAAAATGCTTGTTAATATTTTTGTAAACATATTCAATTTGTAAGGATTTTATATAGTTTCTAGAAAATGTTGGAAATTTTTAGATTAAAATGCTTTTATCCTATAGCATTTGGGAAAATCATTATAGAAAAAAATGGAAATAGATGAATCATTTTTTTTTTAAATACGCAAAATTTTCTCATGGGTGAAATTTAGCCCCTAAAATTTTCCCTAACATTATGGAATATTTTTTCCTTATCTCTAGCTAACTATGGACTTGCTCAATTATGGAATACTCTTCACTTCATTGGATAATTCTATTTGAATTTTGATTCTTTTCTCCAAGACCAATCCACACACAATGGAGTGCTTTATTCCTCCATTGGATCCTTTAAAGTGAGTGCAAGTTCATTATTTATTTCACTATATTATTTACACACATGTTTCTATTTCATAGCCTAGAAAACTTTCAAGAATTAATACAATACTTTTCCATAGAGATGATGCACCCAAAAAATAAGTCACCCATCACCTCATAAAGTCCGTGTTCTCTTTTTCTTTTGCATATTTTCTCTACCATACCAAACTTCATCACTTTCTTCTTTTCAATCATGATTTTCAGCCATCATTACTTAAATTCCTTTATCTATACTTAGGGTTAATGAACTTACATTACCCTTCATATGATTACTGACATCATTATTTACCTATTGGATTTCTCTATGTTTCTTATTCACCCTTCATATGATTATTGACATCATTATTTACCTATTGGATTTCTCTACGCTTCTTATTCACGTGATTTTTGCTTGGTTGTACATAATAATCAGTTGCAATGGTCATAACTCTCACAATGTTTCTCTACATAATGGTATCTTCCATGCCCTTTATAAATATTCTCTTATGGAATAGAGTATTCAAATCCAATAACCAAGATCTCATATGGATCTTTATACTTGTCACTATTTCCTTTCTTCATATATTATATAGCTATAATGTCCAATTCCTTCTTTATATATTATTTTGTAATCCAAATTGCACTTACTAATTACAATAAAATTTTGTATGCATTCATACTCAAGAAACCAACTTCTTGATCCCTTCCTTCTTCCCGATTCAACCAAAAATAAAATTTTCAAGAGGTCTTAGCAATATCCCTTTCTGTAATTCATCTATCTTGATATTAACATTATAGTAATACCACAATCTTGGTTACCCTTTCTCATTATTGATTCTTGGTTCAATCCTTCAACCTGTTATTAAAAAACCATTTTCACTACCATGTGTTTGCACCTCCAAATGTGCCTCCTCACCACTCCATAGGAAACATCATGAATCATTTTCAACCTTCCAGACTCAACTTTGATATTCAGTATACACCTTTATCATCCTGAAATATTTTTCCAAAATTAAAACTTCTATGGAAGTATTCCATATTTGGCAATCACATTGTTCAATAAAGCTTAGAGGTCCTAGTCCTGTAACTTTCTAAAACAAACATATTCTTCCTATGAGAACTTAAACCTTCTATCATGATATCCTGTGTCTTAAATTTTCAAAAAATATAATTATGCTCAATTCTAAGCTTTAGGTTGAAAGTTATGGCTCTAAATTTTCCATTTTTACTCAATTTGTGCAATTTTCTTAATGTTGCAATTGAGGTCAGAGAAACACTTCTTCCAATAATAGAAGGAAATCTAGCAAGAAAAAGGAAAAAATTTGTATTAAGAATGGAAATGAATTATTAATGTGAGTATTTATTGACTTTCATATTAATGATTTGACACTCCAATCATTTTCCTCATTAATTTTTGGAATCATCAACTTTGTTTTTTTTTGCACTTTCTCCAGACTTAAATTGTTTGGGAAAAATTGATGTCTTTCAAATAGATAAATACTTGAAAACATTTTCCAGGAAAAAATTGACTATTTTGTTGAGGACATCAAATGTCGACTAGGAATTGTTTTCTATATTTGTGATCTTGGGTCCCTTTTCTTTCATTCAAAATTTCAAAACACCCCAAAAAAGGTCTCTCAGAATAGTGGTATTATGGATAAAATCTTGTAAGTGGATATTAATATCTCCCTAGGATCTTCCTATTGATCCTAGAAAGACAATAAGATAGACTTCTATGGATTTCCTCTAGAAACAAGCAAATGGATTCACATTTAAAACAAGAAATGGTGGAATGGAATACCTCTTCCTGAAGGTTGTCATTCATATGTCCTAGATGTTGTAGTTATGAAGTTCCAACTCCAACTCTTACAACCTACTTCCCGCACACACGAGAAAAAAATATACCATTCCACTTCTCTTCCTAGTGTTATAATCCTAGACCTATCTTGGATATAACGTGATCTATAAAAGAATAAATCAGATATGAACAGTCATGCATGAATTACAAACATTCATAGGGTGAAACCAATGATCTATTAATTTAAATGACATAATTACATCAATACAATTACCTCTTACTGTAGATGCACTCCTATTTTCCCTTTCTCCTTGCTCCTCCTCAACTCTTCAACCAAACTAGGAAACCTGACTACAATTGATGTAGATGGAGAAGCACCTCTAGATTTTGGCAGCATAGATTTGTAAATGATTATTCCTTCCCATTCTTAATATTTTACTTTTCCTTGTATAGATTACTGGATAAGGTTTGGGAAAGCTTATAGATATTCTAGAGACCAATGGAGATTTGAATGATGTGAATTCGAAGGATCATGCCAAAAAGATCCAAGTCATCCCTTACTTGCCTCTTATAAACTCCATGAATCTATAATATTACATAGGGTGTAAAGTAATGCTACAAAATATGCCCCCTAATGTGTGAGGTTAGGAAAGGAATGGATGGCCGAAACAAATTACAATAAAATAATATCCATGTGAGGCAACATGAGGAGATATGAAAAAGGTCCAGACATCAAATAGTACATGCAAAAAAATGCCTAGGATAAAGCCATATATAGACCATCTCCAAGGTAGACATACTAATAATATGAAGAGTATCAAATCATACCCCCCCAAAAAAATACACTACATATCCATGACATGAAGTGCTAGACCATGGACATGAAAGAATACATGGTGGATTTATGTCATCAATAGGATCATAGCCATGAGTGAACACAATGTGTATGTATTTCACAACACATACATTATGAAGAAAACAACCACTACAGATATTTCCCTTGAAGTCTTCAAAGTAATTATATACAAGTGATATACTCCATCAAAACTTGTGAGGGGTGTTGTGAATGAATGATGTGGCCCCAATCCCAAGTCCTTCATCACAAACTCTGATGCTATGATTCTAATCCATTGATGAGATGATGTCGATCATGGTAGAAACTATTTTATTACTAGCCATTGATGTATACCATTTGTTGGGACAGACATTAACCATAGAGGAGAATCGATACGAAAGAAACAGTGGCGTCTAAAGACACCATTGCATTGAAGCATGAATACACTACATGAGAGTGGAAATATATCTCTTTATGATGATGGAATGATCACAATGATCATCTATAAATAGGTTTCGATCATGGAACGAACCAACAATATTGGGTGGATTTGGTTTCACATGACCATTAAACATGAATCTGCGATCCTAACTGGACATGGTCAGACATCAATTTAGTTGGT
>JASDQU010586780.1:34684-55425 GCA_032191745.1 Picea mariana | reverse complement strand
TATTTATTGGTGAAGTAACATTATTTCATTGCTATATTAACAAATATTGACTTCGTCAATATTTATTGTTGCAATTGCTTATACGTTGATATCAGATAGTCTATTGAAGTACTAACCCATTGAATCATAGCTTGCATATATACATTGGTTTGCTTTGTTCCAGGCAAGTTTTCTTCTTTGGGCCTACACTTCATTATTTGTTGTTTAGCCAGACTATCTATTTTGGTGGTGACCTGTGAAGGGGGAACTTTACTTTGACTATTAAGCCTTTGCCTCTTCAAAACTCCAAGTTACCGGGGACGTCTCTCCTAGGCCTAACCTCCCTAAAGAGAAATAACCTTCCCATCATGGTGACATTGGGTGGGATAGGTTCTTGTTACGCCAGTTTGGCCTTCTACTTCATCGCCACTTGACCTAGCTACAAACTATGTGATAACATGAACATTCATTCAATTTACAACCTCGGTTTGGCCATTTGTCTGGGGGTGGAAGGTCGTGGATTTGGTGAGATTGGTGTCCAGCAGTGACCAAAGGCACGGCCAGAATGTGATGAGAAATTGACTATCCTGATCTGAGACAATGGTTTGTGGGATTCCAAAATGTACCCAGACTCGTTCAAAGAAGAGCTTGACAGTGACCTCTGCTGTGATGCTTTTCTTGCAGGCAACCAGAATCTCTAACTTAGAAAAGCGATCAACAACCACAAAAACACAATCATTTCCCCGCTTGGTGGACGGGAGGCCCGACATGTAGTAAATTGAGATGGATTCCCATGGCCTGTCAGGAGTAGGAAGATGGGTGTACAAGCCCTGTTTCTTAGTGGTCGGTTTGGAAATAATGCAGGCAGTGAAGGACCTGATATACTTGTTGACCTCCTGTTGAATTTTTTGCCAGTAGAAATGTTTTTGTAGCATATCCACTGTCTTTTTGATGCCGAAGTGTCCTACCACCCGACTGTAGTGGGATTACCATATCAACTTCTCTTGCTCACTTGATGGAACACAGATATGGCCCAGGTGACACAACAACCCATCCTGAAGATGGAAATTATCAATAACTTCATTTGCACCCAACATTTGGTAGGTGGTGGAGAAGTTAGGGTCTGTCTCATAGAGTTGGGGCCATCCAGATGTCTCATGGCCACAAGATTCTAGCACCATGGTTTGTGCCACGACTGGCAGTCTGTTGAGGCAATCAACGACACGATTGGTGCTTCATGTTTTATACTTGATGTTGAGGTGGAATTGTTGCAAGTATGTGGACCACTTTTGATGGCGATCATTATCCAATTTTCCCCGTGTTTGCATGAACTACAGTAGCTTATGATCAGTGTGGATGATTGTTTCCTTCCCAAGAATGTAATGTCTCCACTCACAACAGGCATGCACAATGGAGTACATTTCTTTGTCATAATTAGGGTACTCATAGATAGTATCTGGCAATGTCTCACTATGATAGGCCATGGGGTGGTCGTGCTGAGTGAGAACGATGCCCACAACATATTCTAAAGAATTTTTCTCGATCTCAAAGGGATGCTCCAGGTATGGTAGTGAAATTACTGGGGTTGAGAACAAGCACTGCTTCAAATCATCGAATGCTTGTTGTAGGGACCGGCCCCATGAAAATTTTTCCTTTCCACCACTCCTATTTATTTGGTTGAGGGCCCATGCAATATGGGAGAATCCCAACACGAACCTGCGGTAGAAATTCACAAGGCCTAAGCAGCTCTGAAGTTCAGTGAGTGTTGTTGGGGATGGCCAATCATGGATGAGTTGGATATTGGCTGGATCCACATGTACACCATGATGATCAATGATGTAGCCCAAGTAATGGACCATGTCCATGCAGAAGGATCATTTTTCCAAGTTGGAATATAGCTTGTGCTGCTGCAGGGTGTGGAAAACCTGTTGAATATGTTATAAGTGTTTGACCCAAGTCTTGTTGTAAATTAGAATGTCATCTAGATGCACCACTACAAAAGTATTGGTGAATGGTTGTAGGATATCATTCATCATCCTCATGAAAGTGGCTGGAGCATTTTTCAAACCAAAGGGCATGACCAACCATTCAAAAATGCCTTCCCTTGACTTGAAGGTGATCTTCCATACATCTTTATGTTTTATCGGGACCTGGTGGTAGACAGACTTCAAATCAATATTAATGAAGTATTTGGCCCCCATGAGTTGATCAAGGAGGTCGTCGATTTGGGGAATCAGGTATCGATTTCTAAATGTGATTTTATTTAGAGCCTGGTAATCAATACAAAGTCGCCAGGTTCCATCTTTCTTCTATACCAGCATGATTGGGCTCCTGCAAGGTGATGAGCTGGGACGGATGTGCCCCTTATGGAGTAGTTCTTGAATCTGTCACTTGATATCCTCATTCTCTAACAAATAGCAGCGATAGACTAGCCCATTGAGCAGCAGTGCACCATGGGTCAGATCGATGGGGTGCTTGACCTGGCATTGCAGAGGTACCCTTGTAGGTGAGGAGAAGATATCTAAGTATTCTTCCACGACCTTATCTACTTGCTTCTGCTGTGTGGAGAGGTCGACCACAGAGACCCTAGATGTGGCTATGATATGTCGCTTATCCTGAGAGCGAGTCATGAAGAAGACAAACTTCTCTGTCTGAGTGATGACCTTCCTGTATTTCTTAGTAGATATCAAGGAAATAGCACTAGGTGGGACTGCCTCGGGTATCCTGTACAATTTTATGTTCAAAGTAATAATAACACTACAAGGCATAGACTCATATACAACATGACGTTTCCATAAATAAGGTTGGCCCAAAAGAACATCACAAACTTTGAGAGGAGCAACATCACATAATACCTCATCTTTGAAGGGCTTGATGTTGTACGACAGTCGACACTGTTGGCTGACATGGAGATTTCTTCCTTGGCGGAGCCATCCAATGGTGTAGGGTTATGGGTGCAGCGTTGTTGGCAGAGCCAGCCGCCTGATGACCTCTACTGAGATGAGGTTCTTTTGGCTACTGCTATCAATGATGAAGTGCAGTGGGGTGCCTTTTACCCACATCTGTGAATGGAAGAGGCGCTCTCCTTCTTCTGGCTCTTCTGGCTCTTCTGGTTCACCAGGTTGGAGCTTGGTGGTAGCAACAGTGGCACTAGGTTCCACGTCAATGATCCGTCTTCCCCTTTCTGGTTTTGTCTCAAAGACAGAATCCACAACTGATTCAGAGGCTTTCAATTTGGCCACTAACGACTGCTTTGAGTGGTAGTCAGCAGTGTTATGCCAAGGGCTCTTATGGAAGTCACACCACTTCTCGGTATCTTTATTTGTCTTTTCGATGTCCTTCTTTGCTTGCATCTTGGACTGGTTGTGATGATACTGTCCATATTTTATATGTCCTTTTTTTTGTTGGTTTGGGCCACCCTTTACCATCTTTTATTGTGAGGGGTTTCTAGGCACAAATTGTCACGTCTTTTGTTTGAGCTTCTGCTCGATTTTGACAGCATATCGATAGGCCGCGCCCAAAGATGAGATGTCTAGAAATTCAATTTTGGTCTGGATGTATCTATGCAAAGCACCACAATACTTGAGGACCATATGTCACTCTGAATCTTAGAAACCCAGCTTGGTGTGCAAGGTATGGAATATATTTGTGAAATCTGGCACTGCTTGGTCTCTTTCTTGCCACAATGTGGTCCATTTGGTACACAGGATGTCATAACTTTTGACAGGGTAGTATTCTTCCTTAATAGCATCCTTGAAGGATTCCTAGGTGGTCGTGATTGAGAATAATGAGGTTTCCTCTGTTTCCTTTTGCTCACAGAAAGTTTACGACCAATATTTGACACGAGGAATGACTTTGAGGAGCGCAAAAGTAATATTTTCTATATTCAAAAAGTTATGGACAGAATAATACCCTTCTAGTAGATTCAAGCACTTGTCTATAGCATCTGCGTCCACCTGACCTTCAAATATAGGAATATCGAAGTTTATTTTTACATTGAAGGGGGTAACGCCTCCGTTCGAAGAAGATGTGTCACCTGTTGGTAGCCACTGAAGGATTTGCGTGAAACTATCTGTTAAGTACCAAAAGCTACCTTACACTATCCATCATCTCAGTCCTCTGTTGCATGAGGGATTCCTTAATAAACAGTTTGAAAGGATCTCTTGTCTCATCATATTTTTTTTCTCCTACCATGAGAGGTCTCTTGGGCGTGTGAGAGCTTCTGTCCTCAAGAGAAACAAGCTCGAGACCCAACTCTTTGTACTCCAACCTCGTTGGGGACATGCATTAAGACAACAAGGAGCAGACCGCTCTCATACCACTGATCCAGATTTTATGAGTAGAAAGAAATGAATACAAATTGTTAACATGTTCTTAACACAAAATAACAGAGATACAGTAAAATTGGTTTTCTATTCAATAATGAAATAAGCTGAAACTGTAAAATGCAGCGAAAACAAGCTTGTTGGAATGGTGGCGGCTTATCTCTGAGAAGAGATGTGACGGCTGTGCGCATTTGCAAGAAGAAATTAAAATGAGTATCTGAAGGCCTTTTTACAACAAACAAGAATGCCCAAAACCCTAAACATCCAAAAACTAACCCTAGGAGATGAAGCGCCAAAAGTCATGTGGGCCTCGTTTGGGTAAGTTGGTACATCAACTTCTCGGGGTCATAACTTTTGCATATGATCTCCGTTTTAGGCATGTGATAGCCTGTTGGAAAGGTATCATAGAGGAGATTAATTTTGGGGGATCAATCATGCCTTTATCCATAATTGAAAATCTCGATCCAGAAAAACCTTCATTTAGGCCCTCAAAATGGCCCCAGAAGTTAAAACTGCTAAAAATAGTAAATTGTCAAAATTGTCAGAAAATTGTTTTGGGCCAGTTGGAAAAGGTGGGTGGCCACCAATATTCATATGGATCAATCCTCCCTCCTTAGGAATAAATTTTCACCATTACGTTGAGTTCCCCCATCAGATGAGTAAATTTCTACTGAATTTGGCCCCAGGTGAGCCACTTGCCTTGGTGCAGGAGCTGCCCTGCTTTGACGACTCGATAAAGATGAATCCTTTGTTGTCGAGTGTCTTTAATCTGTGTGTCCACAATGTGATCATTGGATGCCTGTAGTATGCAGTCAAGGTTGAGTTCTATGGTATCAGTTGTTCTTCTACTTCTGAGGTGTCCAATAATGGTGGGAAATAAGGGCGAAGGAGATGCACATTGAACATTGGGTGTAGGCCAAGGAAAGGAGGAATGTTGAGCTCAAAAGAATTATCCCCCACGGCCTTGGTGATAGTGTACGACCCATAGCAAAGTGGGTGAAGCTTCTGATGGGGTCCTGTAAGGCGTTCTTTCTACAAGTGCAACCAAACTTTGTCACCCACCTGAAATTTATGTGGCACTCGATGTTAATCATGGCACTGTTTGTACTTGTCATTGGACTTATGTAGGATATCCTGAGCCTGTTGGTAGATGTGATAGATCTGCTCAATGAACCAAGTGGCTTTGTTAGCTTCAGTTGGAGCAGGAGATGAGTCAGTCGAGGTGACCGTAAGAGGAAGTGCAACATCTATGGGACCCAATGGTTGGAATCCCAACCACACCTAAAAGGGGTTGTGGTCGGTTGAGCTTTGCAGGACTCGGTGGTAGATGTTGGACATAGGGAAGGCTCTAATCCCATGTGCAAGGGTTATTTGAATTATACATGAGAAGGATATGCACAATCATTCGATTTACAACCTTGGTTTGGCCATCTTTCTAGGGTTGGAAGGCCATGGATTTGGTGAGCTTGATGTCCAGCAGTGACCAGAGGCTCGACCATAATGTACTGAGAAATTGACTATCCTGATTTGAGACAATGGTTTGTGGGATTCCAAAATGTACCCAGACTCATTCAAAGAAAAGCTTGGCAGTGGCCTCTGCTATGATTCTCTTCTTGCAGGCAACCAGAATCGCCATCTTAGAAAAGTGATCAACAACCACAAAAACAAAATCATTTCCCCGCTTGGTGGATGGGAGGCTCGACATGTAGTCCATTGAGATGGATTCCCATCACCTGTCAGGAGTAGGAAGAGGGGTGTACAGGACCTGTTTTTTAGTGGTCGGTTTGGCAATAGTGGAGGCAGTGTAGGACCTAATATACTTGCTGACCTCCTGTCGAAGTTTTGGCCAGTAGAAATGTTTTTGTAGCATCGCCACTATCGTTTCAATGCCGAAGTGTCGTGCCACCCCACTGTAGTGGGATTCCCAGATCAACTTCACTCGCTCACTTGATGGAACATAGATATGGTCCAGATGACACAACAACCCATCTTGAAGATGGAAATTATCGACAACTGCGTTTGCACCCAACATTTGGTAGGTGGTGGCGCAGTCAGGGTCTGTCTCATAGAGTTGGGGCCATCCAGATGTCTCATGGTTGCAAGAGTCTAGCACCATGGTGAGTGCCGCTACTGGCGATCTTCTGAGGCAATCAACGACGCGATTGGTGCTTCCTATTTTATACTTGATGTTGAGGTGGAATTTTCGCAAGTATGTGGACCACTTTTGATGGTGGTCATTCTGTAATTTTCCCTGTGTCTGCATGAACTGCAGTGGCTTATGATCAGTGTGGATGACTGTCTCCTTCCTAAGAATGTAATGTCTCCACTCACGATAGGCTTGCACAATGGAGTACATTTCTTTGTCGTAATTAGGGTACTTACAGACAGTATCTGACAGTGTATCACTACGATAGGCCACAGAGTGGCCATTCTCAGTGAGAACGGCGCCCACAAAATAGTCTGAAGCATCTGTCACGATATCAAAGGGATGTTGCAGGTCTGGTAGTGAAAGTACTGGGGTTGAACACAAGCGTTGCTTCAAATCATCGAACGCTTATTGCTAGGACCGGCCCCACATAGATTTTTCCTTACCACCACCCTTGTTTATTTGGCTGAGGGACCATCCAATATGGGAGAATCCCAACACAAACCTATGGTAGAAATTGGCAAGGCCCAAGAAGCTCTAAAGCTCAGTGAGTGTTGTTGGGGTTGGCCAGTCATGGATGACTTCAATCTTGTCTGGATCCACATGTATGCCATGATGATCAATGATGTAGCCCATGTAATGGACCCTGTCCATGCTGAAGGAGCAATTTTCCAAGTTGGCATATATCTTTTGTTACCACAGGGTGTGCAGAACCTATTGAATATGCTGCAAGTGTTCGAACCAAGTCTTGTTGTAAATTAGAATGTCATCCAGATACAACACTACAAAATTATTGGTGAATGGTCTCGGGATATCTTCCATCATCCTCGTGAAAGTGGCTAGAGAATTTTTCAAACCAAAGGGCATGAACAGCCATTCAAAAAGGCCTTCCTTTGACTTGAAGGCAGTCTTCCATACATCTGTCTGTTTTATCAGGACCTAGTGGTAGCCAGTCTTCAGATCAATCTTAATGAATTATTTTCCCCCCATGAGTTGATCAAGGAGGTCTTCGATTTGGGGAATCAGGTACCGGTTTCTAATTGTGATTTTATTCAGAGCCCGGTAATCAATACAGAGTCGCTAGTTTCCATCTTTCTTCTGTACCAGCATGTTTGGGCTCCCGCAAGGTGATGAGATGGGACAGATTTGCCCCATGTGGAGCAATTCTTGAATCCATCTCTTGATATCATCATTCGCTAACAAAGAGTGATGATAGACTGGCCCATTGGGTAGCGGTGTGCCGGGGGTCATATCGATGGGGTGCTTGACCTGGCAGTGCAGAGGTACCCTTGTAGGTGAGGAGAAGATATCCAAGTATTCTTCCATGACCTTATCTACTTTCTTCTGCTGTGCGGAGAGGTCGGCCGCAGAGACCCTGGATGTGGCTATGATATTTCGCTTATTCTGAGAGAGAATCATGAAGAAAACAAACTTCCCCATCTAAGAGATGACCTTCCTGCATTGCTTAGCAGATATCAAGGAAATAGCACTAGGTGGGACTGCCTCGGGTATCCTATATAATTTCCTGTTCAAAGTAATAATAACACCACAAGGCCTAGAATCATATACAACATGACGTTTCCATAAATAACTTTGGCCCAAAAGAACATCACAAACTTCGAGAGGAAAAACATCACATAATACCTCATGTTTGAAGGGCTTGATTCCGTACAACAGTCAACACTATTGGCTGACGCGGAGATCGCTTCCTTGGCGGAGCCATCCAATGGTGTAGGGTTGTGGGTGCGGCGTTGTTGGTAGGGCCTTCCATTTGATGACCTCTGCTGAGATGAGGTTCTTCTGGCTACCGCTATCAACGATGAAGTGTAGCGGGGTGCCTTTTACCCACATCTGTGAATGGAAGAGGCGTTCTCCTTCTTCTGGCTCGTCTGGTTCACTAGGCCGGAGCTTGGTGGTAGCAACGGTGGCACTAGGTTCCGCGTCAATGATCCTTCTTCCCCTTTCTGGGTCTGTCTCAGAGTCAAAATATACATCTGATTCAAAGGCTTTCACTTCGGCCATCAGCGACTGCTTTGAGTGGTAGTCAGCAGTGTTATGCTAAGGGCTCTTATGGAAGTCGCACCACTTCCCGATATCTTTCGTTAGCCCGCCTTCCCTAGGGGGCTAACATTTTTCTCCTAGATGTCTCATTTGCTGTAAAAGGGGTTAGCGCCTCCCTTGAAGAGGCTTTTACCTTTATTACAGCTCAGTTAGGGTTTTAATTTGACAATTTAATGTAAAAACAGTATGATTTTGGTTTAAAGCCTTGTCGGCTAATTTTTATGACCTAAAATTAATTAAAGGCCATTGATACAGTATATATTGAGGAGTTTTATCCTCATTTTGACAAAAAAACATCACTCACTCTCCTAGTGAGGTCTGATTTTTGTGCCCTATTAGGGTTATTGGCTATTTTAAGGAAGGCGCACTTGTTTGGAGAGGAGATTTTTGGCAATTTATGGTGTTTTTCTTGAAGGAAGGTTTACAACTAGGGTTTGAATTCTATTTTCTTGGTGATTTGAAAGTATTTTTCTACAAAACTTCTTGATTGAATGGTTGTATTTTAATTTCTTGCATTTATTTATAAATATTGTTGAATCAAAACCCTAGGGGACAAACACACAAGTAGATCGTTGTCTCATGTCCCCTGATAGAAAAACCTTTTATCCATTAAAGAAGAATAAGAGAGCCTAGCCATTGCTAAACTCTTTCTTTCTTCTTCCCTTAAGCTAGTCGTATCTTTAAACTTCAAGAGGAAAAGGATGTCCCAAGCCTAGGTTATCTACACCTAGGGTTTTTTTTCTTTTAGGGTTTGATGAAAGAGCCTTGCCTTTGCAACACTCTCACTCTTTAAACTCTCTTGTTTTGATTTTACTTGTCTTTGAGCTAGATGATTGCTGGGAAGGAGGAGAGATCACGAGGCCTTTCTTAAGCAACACCGGAGTGAGCCTCTCTCCCCTAGGGTTCTGTCTTTAAGACCCTGCTATTGTAGCACCTTGAAACCTTTCCCTCTTGTCCTTTGAATCTCATCCCCTTCAACTTGTGCATCCTTCACCTTTTGACTCCATAACCCTAGGCACTAATCTTTAGCCTCCAACATTGAAGTGAAAGTGATTAAAGCAACTCACAAACTCTTATAAATTGAAACCCTAACTAACTATTAACCTTGAAAAAGCTGACATCACACTTGGTTATTTCATCTTGACGCGGCATTTTTTTACATTAAGCAATTGGATGGTGTTTTAATCATTTATTGAATTAGGGATTGATTGGATACATTGATTGCTATAACATCTTGATATTTATTAGTGAAGTAACATTATTTCATTGCTATATTAACAAACATTGACTTCATCAATATTTGTTGTTGCAATTGCTTATACGTTGATATCAGATAGTCTATTGAAGTACTAACCCATTGAATCATAGCTTGCATATATATATTGGTTTTCTTTGTTCCAGGCAGTTGTTCTTCTTTGGGCCTACACTTCATTATTGGTTGTTTAGTCGGACTATCTATTTTGGTGGTGACCTGTGAAGGGGGAACTTTATTTTGACTATTAAACCTTTGCCTCTTCAAAAATCCAAGTTACCGGGGACGTCTCCCTTGGGCCTAACCTCCCTAAAGAGAAAGAACCTCACCATCATGGTGACATTGGGTGGGATAGGTTCCTGTTACACCAGTTTGGCCTTCTACTTCATCGCCTCTTGACCTAGCTACAAACTATGCAATAACAGTGCATATCCTTCGCATGTATAATTCAAAGCACCCTCGCACATGGGATGAGAGCCTTCCCTATGTCTAAAATAGCTACAACAGATCCCTACATAGCTCAACCGGCCACAGCCCCTTTCAGGTGGGATTGGGATTCAAACCATTGGGTCCCATAGATGTTGCACATCCCCTTACGGTCACCTCAACCAACTTATCTCCTGCTCCAATTGAAGTTGACAAAGCCACCCGGTTCATTGAGCAAATCCAGCACATCTGCCAACAGGTTCATGATATCCTACAGAAGTCCAATGACAAGTACAAAAAGCACCATGATCAACATCGAGTGCCACATAAGTTTCAGGTGGGGAACAAAGTTTGGTTGCACTTGCAGAAAGAACGCCTTACAGGGCCCCATCAGAAGCTTCAACCACTCTGTTATGGGTCGCACACTATCACCAAGGCCATGGGGGATAATGCTTTTGAGCTCAACATTCCTCCTTTCCTTAGCCTACACCTAGTGTTCAATGTTCATCTCCTTCGCCCTTATTTCCCACCATTATTGGACACCTCAGAAGTAGCAGAACAGCTGACACCAACAAAGCTCAACCCTGACTGCATACAACAAGAATCCAATGACCAGATTTTGGACACACAGATCAAGTTCACTCAACAATAAAGGATCCAACTTTATCGAGTCGTCAAAGCAGGGCAGCTCCTGCACCAAGGCAAGTGGCTCACCCAGGGCCAAATTCAGCAGAAATTTCCTCATCTAATGGGGGAAATAAATGCAATGGAGACCATTTCTTCCTAAGGAGGGAGGATTGATTCATATGGATATCAGTGGCCACCCACCTTTTCCAACTGGCTCAAAACAATTTTCTGACAATTTTGGCAATTTACTATTTTTAGCAGTTTTAACTTTTGGGGCCATTTTGAGGGTCTAAATGAAGGTTTTTAGGGATAGAGATTCTCAATGATAGCCATAGGAATCATTGAGACCCAAAAATTAGTCTCCTCAACGATACCTTTCCAATGGCCTATCACACGCCTAAAACAGAGATCGTATGCAAAAGTTACGACCCCGGGAAGTTGATGTATCAACCTACCCAAACGGGGCCCACATGACTTATGGCTCTTCATCTCCTAGGGTTAGGTTTTTGGATGTCTAGGGTTTTTGGCATTATTGTTTATTTTAAAAATATATTCAGAGCCTCATTTTAATTTTCTTCTTGTGAATGCGCGCAGCCATCACATCTCTTCTCAAAGATAAGCCGCCACCATTCCAACAAGCTTGTTTCCGCTGCATTTTACAGCTTCATCTTATTTCGTTATTGAATAGAAAACCAGTTTTACTGTATCTCTATTATTTTGTGTTAACCAACTGTTAATAATCTGTATTCATTTCATTCTGCTCATAAAATCTGGATCAGTGGTATCAAAGAGGTCTGCTCCTTGTTGTCTTAATGCATGTCCCCAACGAGGTCGGAGTACAAAGAGTTGGGTCTCGATCTTGTTTTTATTGAGGACAGAAGCTCTCGCATGCCCAAGCAACCTCTCATGGTAGGAGAAAATAAAGATGATGGGATAGAATATCCTTTCAAACTGTTGATTGTGGAAGCCCTCACGCAACAGAGGAACAAGATTATGGATAGTTTCGTGCAAATCCTCCGGCGGCTACCAATAGGCGACACATCTTCTTCGAACGGAGGCACTACCCCCTTCAAGGTACAAATAAACTTTGATATTCCTATATTTGAAGTTCAGATAGATGCAGATTCTATAGACAAGTGGTTGAATCTACTAGAAGGGTATTTTTCTGTCCATAACTCTTCGAATAGAGAAAATATTACTTTTGTGCTCCTCAAAGACATTCCCCGTGTCAAAGATTGGTGGGAATTTTTTTGTGAGCAAAAGGAAACAGAGGAAACCTCATTATTTTTAGTCATGGCCACCTAGGAATCTTTCAGGGATGCTATTAAGGAAAAATACTACCCTGTCGAAAGTTATGACAACCTGTATACCAAATGGACCACACTGCGGCAAGAAAGAGACCAAGCAGTGCCATATTTCACAAATATCTTCCATACCTTGCGCACCAAGATGGGTATCAAAGATTCAGAGTGACATATGGTCCTCAAGTATTACGGTGCTCTGCATAGATACATCCAGACCAAAATGGAATTTCTAGACATCTCATCCTTGGGCACATCCTATCGATATGCCTTCAAAATAAAGCAGAAGCTCAAACAAAAGACGCGGAAATTTGGGCCTAGGAACCCCTCACAACAAAATCCAGGAAAGGGCGGCCCCAACCCATAGAACAAAGGATAGAGAAAATATGGACAGTATCAATACAACCAATCCAAGCCGCAAGCAAAGAAGGACACCAGAAAGACAAAGAAAGATACCAGGAAGTGGTGCGACTTCCATAAGATCCCTTGGCATAACACTGTTGACTTCCACTCAAAGCAGTCACTGATGGCCGAAGTGAAAGCCTCTGAATCAAATGCAAATTTTGACTCTTAGCTAGAACCAGAAAGGGGAAGACGGATCATTGATGCGGAACCCAATGCCATCGTTGCTACCACCAAGCTCCATCCTGGTGAACCAGACCAGCCAGAAGAAGGAGAGTGCCTTTTCCATTCACATATGTGGGTAAAAGGCACCCTGTTGCAGTTCATCGTTGATAGCAATAACCAGAAGAACCTCATCTCTACAGAGGTCATCAAGTGGTTGGCCCTACCAACAACGCCGCACCCACAACCCTACACCATTGGATGGCTCCACCAAGGAAGCGATCTTCGCGTCAGCCAACAGTGCTTATTGTCATACAGCATCAAGCCCTTCAAAGATGAGGTATTATGTGATGTTGCTCCTCTCAAAGTTTGTGATGTTCTTTTGGGCCAACCTTATTTATGGAAACTTCATGTTGTATATGAGTCTAAGCCTTGTAGTGTTATTATTACTTTGAACAGGAAATTTTACAGGATAACCGAGGCAGTCCCACCTAGTGCTATTTCCTTGATCTCTGCTAATCAATGCAGGAAGGTCATCTCTCACACGGGAAAGTTTGTCTTCTTCCTGATTCGCTCTCAGAATAATCGAAAGATCACAGCCACATCCAAGGTCTCTACGGAAGACCTCTCCACACAGCAAAAGCAAGTAGATAAGGTCGTGGAAGAATACTCAGATATCTTCTCCTCACGTATAGGGGTACCTCTGCACTGCCAGGTCAAGCACCCCATCGATCTGACCCCTGACGTACTACTACCCAATGAGCCAGTCTATCACCACTCTTTGTTAGAGAATGAGGAGATCAAGCAATATATTCAAGAACTGCTTCACAAGGGGCACATCTATCCCAGCTCATCACCTTGCGGGAGCCAATCGTGCTGGTACAGAAGAAGGATGGAACCTAGTGACTATGTATTGATTACCTGGATCTGAATAAAATCACAGTCAGAAACCGGTACCCAATTACCCGAATCGACGACCTCCTTCATCAACTCACGAGGGCCAAATACTTCAGTAAGATTGATTTGAAGTATGGCTACCACTAGGTTCCGATAGAATAAACAGATGTATGGAAGACCGCCTTCAAGTCAAAGGAAGGCCTTTTGAATGATTGGTCATGCCCTTTGGTTTGAAAAATAATCCAGCCACTTTCATAAGGATGATGGACAATATCTTGTGACCATTCACCAATACTTTTGTAGTGGTGTATCTCGATGACATTCTAATTTAATGCAAGACTTGGGCCAAACACTTGCAGCATATTTAGCAAGTTCTGCACAACCTATGGCAGCACAAGCTATATGCCAACTTGGAAAAATGATCCTTCAGCATGGACAAGGTCCATTACCTGGGCTACATCATTGATCAGCATGGCGTAGATGTGAATCTATCCAAGATCCAAGTCATCTGTGACTGGCCAGCCCCAACAACACTCACTGAGCTTCGTAGCTTCTTGGGCCTTGCCAATTTCTACCACAGGTTCATGTTGGGATTCTCCCATATTGCATAGGCCCTCAGCCAAATAAACAAGTGTGGTGGTAGGGATAAATTTGCGTGGGGTTGGTCCCAACAACAAGTGTTCAATGATTTGAAGCAACACTTATGCTCAGCCCTAGTACTTTCACTACCAGACCTGCATCATCCCTTTGAGATCGAGACAAATGCTTTAGACTATGTTGTGCGCGTCATTCTCACTCAACACGACCACCCCGTGGCCTATCATAGTGAGATGTTGTCAGATATTGTCTGTAATTATCCTACTTACGACAAAGAAATGTAATCCATTGTGAAAGCCTGCTACCAGTGGAGAAATTAGATTCTTGGGAAGGAGACATTCATCCACACTGATCATAAGCCACTGCAGTTCATGCAGACATAGGGAGAATTATAGAATGACTACCATCAAAAGTGGTCCACATACTTGCAACAATTCCACCTCAACATCAAGTAAAAGCGGTCCAAAAATAAAAGTGTTCATAATCGCCCCAAAACAAATGGATGTGTAGGCCTTGTCGTCACGAACCCAAAGCACTTCGAACGGGCTCAAACAGACATCAGATGAGTGAGATAACACGTTCTGTTCGATTTTCCAAACAGGAAAAAATTTATTGACCGTATAGTCCGTACAGTCCGTAAATGTGATGATGTGGCAGGTGCTGATTGGACATGCTGACATGGCTTGACCATACACTGACATGGCAAGTGATAATTGAACAGTTGAGTGGCAGATGTGGGAAAATCATCTTTCGACACATGGCATTTATTGGCCAATAGAGTGGTACCACATGGCCCAGACGTGGGCTGCCACGTGGCGCCCTAGGTTTGGTATGTTAAAAATTTATGGAGTCTATGGGGATCAAACCCTGGACCTCCTCCACTGGCGCAAATATTTGGCAAAGGCTGCCAACCAGTGTGCCACGCATTGGTACTTAACATATGAATGTTTGAATATTTATTTAAGTTTGTTTGTATTATGGTTTGGGGCGCATCCGGGTTGGGGCTTAGCCCCAGCCCTTGGTCATAGGCATGTACCATATGACCTTACCTCTTAGAATTGTGCAGTAATACAAACCACATTCAAATGGTTAAGCCCACATGCCTAGCCACTTGTCACATTCACATTAAACTGTGGCAATGGGTTCCTAATTTTGCGCTGGGATGTGGCCACATGGCCCCCCATGCGCCCAACACCTCCGGGATTCAGGGGCTTAGTTCGCTAATGGTGAAACAATTTGGATCATTTTTCAAGCATGCACGTGGGTGCTGGGTTTAGGCATGGGAAATTTTCAGAATCCAGGCTACACACACAGGAGGTGCGAACTGGCAAACCAGAGACAGCAAGCTTGAAGGAGAAAAATGGCAGGAGGCCTAACTTCTTCATTTTTTTGCCAAATGAGGTGTCGAAAAAGCCTAGCTAGGGGTATTTGGATGTTATTAAACCATTGACAAAGTTTTCAAAGGCATTTGGAGACTTCTATTGCATGTTTTTCTACTTTGAAGTTTCAGGGAGCTTAGGGCCACCATTGATGGAGGCCATGCTCAGATGAACCCAAGTCTATTTTCTGTGACTGAATAGTCATTTTTGACTAATTTTTATGACCTGAACACATTCTGACAGGTTTCAGAGGCATTTGAGGACTTTTATAGATGTTTTTCCACAAGGAATCTCAGGGAATCTCAAGGCCACATGTAGAAGAGGTCATGTCCGGATGAGCCATGGTCCGTTTTCAGAGTTCTATTAGTCATTTTTGGGGTTTTTATGTATTCTCAACCCAATAGTACAGCCAGTAAATCCATTGGAGTTGAGAAGAAGCTTGTAAAATAATCTTTGACAAACTAATCCCAGAGAGCCTAGTCCATTGACGGAGGCTCAAGGAGATGTAGCCTAGTTGGGGGTGAACTCCTTTATCATGTTGTCATTGTTGTGAGTTTTTTGTTGGTTATTATTTGTTGCACTTTATGTTGATGTTGTATTCTTTAAACAACATATTTAACCTTTTAAAAACCACACACATAAACACCTAAAAGGAGCCTAAACTTGACACATAAATCCTCTTTCACAACTAAGACATTGAGCAAGGTCCTGAAGTTTATTTTAATGGAGTAGAGGGTGCTTGCATAGAAAAACAAGTTAGCATCCTATTTTCATATCCTCTAGACATCAAACTCACCAAATCCACAGCCTTCCAACCCCAGACAGATGGCCAAACCGAGGTTGTAAATCGAATGATTGTGCATATCCTTCGCATGTATAATTCAAATCACCCTCGCACATGGGATGAGAGCCTTCCCTATGTCCAGCATAGCTACAATCGAGCCTTGCATATCTCAACCGGTCACAGCCCCTTTCAGGTGGGGTTGGGATTCCAACCATTGTTCCACTTCCCCTTACGATCACCTCAATCGACTCATATCTTGCTCCAACTGAAGCTAACAAAGCCACCTGGTTCATTGAGCGGATCCATCACATCTGCCAACAGGTTCAGGATATCCTACAGAATTCCAATGACAAGTACAAATTGTGCCATGACCAACATCGGGTGCCACATAATTTTTAGGTGGGGGACAAAGTTTGGTTGCACTTAAAGAAATAAATCCTTATAGGACCCCATCGGAAGCTTCGCCCACCCCTTTATCAGCCGTACACTATCACCAATAACATGGGGGACTATTTTTTTGAGCTCAACATTCCTCCTTTCCTTGGCCTGCACCCAGTGTTCAACGTGGATCTCCTTCACCCTTATCTCCCACCATTATTGGACACCTCAGAAGTAGCCGAACATCTGACACCAATAGAGCTCAACACCAATTGCATACAACAGGAATCCAATGATCATATTGTGGACACACAGATCAAGGGCACTTAACAACAAAGGATCCAGCTTTATCGAGTCGTCAAAGCAGGGCAACTCCTGCACCAAGGCAAGTGACTCACCCGGGGCCAAATTCAGTAGAAATTCCTCATCTCATGGCGGACCTCAATGCAATGGAGACCATTGATTCCTAAGGAGGGAGGATTGATCCATATGGATATCAGTGACCACCCACCTTTTCCAACTAGCTCAAAACAGTTTTCTGACAATTTTGGCAATTTACTATTTTTAACAGTTTTAACTTCCGGGGCCATTTTGAGGGCCTAAATGAAGGTTTTTCGGGATTGAGCTTCTCAATGATAACCAACGGCATGATTGAGACCCCAAAATGAATCTTCTCGATGATACCTTTCCAAAGGGCTATCACATGCCTAAAACAAAGATCGTATGCAAAAGTTACGACCCCGGGAAGTTGATGTACCAACTTACCCAAACGGGGCCCACATGACTTTTGGCGCTTCATATCCTAGGGTTAGATTTTTGGATGTCTAGGGTTTTGGGAATTCTTATTTATTGTAAAAATTCCTTCAGAGCCTCATTGTAATTTTCTTCTTGTGAATGCGTGCAGCCGTCACATCTCTTCTCAGAGATAAGCCGCCACCATTCCAGCAAGCTTGTTTCCGCTACATTTTGCAGTTTCAGCGTATTTCGTTATTGAATAGAAAACCAGTTTTACTGTATCTCTGTTATTTTGTGTCAAGCACCTATTAATAATATGTATTCATTTCGTTCTGCTCATAAAATCTGGATCAATGTTATCAGAGAAGTCTTCTCCTTGTCGTCTTAATGCATGTCCCCAACGAGGTCGAAGTACAAAGAGTTGGGTCTCGAGCTTGTTTCTCTTGAGGACAGAAGATCTCACATGCCCAAGAAACCTTTCATGGCAGGAGAAAATAAAGATAACGGGATAAGAGATCCTTTCAAACTATTGATTGAGGAATCCCTCATGCAACAGAGGAATGCAATGATGGATAGTTTCGCACAAATCTTTCAGCGGCTACCAACAGGCGATGCATCTTCTTTGAACGGAGGCGCTACCCCCTTCAAGGTACAAATAAACTTCGATATTCCTATATTTGAAGTTCATATAGACATAGATGTTGTAGACAAGTGGTTTAATCTACTAGAAGGGTATTTTTCTATCCATAACTTTTCGAATAGAGAAAAGATTACTTTTGCACTCCTAAAATTCATTCTCCATGTCAAAGATTGGTGGGAAAATTTCTGTGAGCAAAAGGAAACAAAGGAAACCTCATTATTTTCAGTCACGACCACCTGGAAATCCTTTAGGGATGCTATTAAGGAACAATACTACCCTGTCGGAAGTTATGACGACCTGTATACCAAATGGACCACACTGCGGCAAGAAAGAGACCAAGCAGTGCCAGATTTCACAAATATGTTCCAAACCTTGTGCACCAAGATGGGTATCAAAGATTTGGAGTGACATATGGTCCTCAAGTATTGTGGTGCTATGCATAGATACATCCAGACCGAAATGGAATTTATGTACATCTCATCCTTGGGCGCGGCCTACCGATATGTCCTCAAAATTGAGCAGAAGCTCAAACAAAAGATGCAACAATTTGAGCATGGGAACACCTCACAATAAAATTCGGGAAAGGGTAGTCCCAACCCACAGAAAAAAGAACAGAGAAAATATGGACAGTATCAGGACAACTAGTCCAAGCCGCAAGCAAAGAAGGACACTGGAAAGACAAAGAAAGATACCGGGAAGTGGTGCGACTTCCATAAGAGCCCTTGGCATAACACTGTTGATTGCCGCACAAAGCAGTCGCTGGTGGCCAAAGTGAAAGCCTCTGAATTAGATGCATATTTTGACTCTGAGACAGAACCAGAAAGGGGAAGAAGGATCATTGACGTGGAACCCATTGCCACCGTTGATACCACCAAGCTCCAGCCTGGTGAACCAGACGAGCCAGAAGAAGGAGAGCACCTCTTCCATTCACAGATGTGGGTAAAAGGCACCCCACTTCACTTCATCATTGATAGTGGTAGCCAGAAGAACCTAATCTCGGCAGAGGTCATCAATGGAGACCAAAAGTAGATAAGGTCATGGAAGAATGCTCAGATATCTTCTCCTCACCTACAGGGGTACCTCTGCACTGCCAGGTCAAGCACCCCATCGATCTGACCCCCAGCACACCGCTGCCCAATGGACCAGTCTATCACCACTCTTTGTTAGAGAATGAGGAGATCAAGCTTCAGATTCAACAACTAATCCACAAGGGGCACATCCGTCCCAGCTCATCACCTTGCAGGAGCCCAATCGTGTTGGTGCAGAAGAAAGATGGAACCTGGGGACTCTATATTGATTATCAGGCTCTGAATAAAATCATAGTCAGAAAACGATACCCGATTCCCCAAATTGATGACCTCCTTGATCAACTCACGGGGGCCAAATACGTGCATGGTCCCTCATTCAAATACACAGGGGTGGTGGTAAGGTGAAATTTGCGTGGGGTCGGTCCCAACAACAAGCGTTCGATGATTTGAAGCAGCGCTTGTGCTCAACCCCAATACTTTCACTACCAGACCTACAACATCCCTTTGAGATTGAAACAGATACTTCAAACTATGTTGTGGGCACCATTCTCACTCAGCACAGCCACACTTTGGCCTATCATAGTGAGACACTGTCAGATACTGTCCATAAGTACCCTACTTACGACAAAGAAATGTACTCCATTGTGGAAGCCTGCCACCAGTGGAGACATTACATTCTTGGGAAGGAGATAGTCATCCACACTGATCATAAGCAATTATCACCAAGGCCATGGGGGATAATTCTTTTGAGCTCAACATTCCTCCTTTTCTTTGCCTGCACCCAGTGTTCAACGTGGATCTCCTTCGCCCCTATTTCCCACCATTATTGAACACCTCAGAAGTAGCAGAACATCTGACACCAACAGAGCTCAACCCTAACTGCATACAATAGGCATCCAATGATAATATTGTGGAAAAATATATCAAGGGCACTCGACAACAAATGATCCAGCTTTATCGAGTCGTCAAAGCAGGGCATCTCCTGCACCAAGGGAAGTGCCTCACCCGGGGCCAAATTCAGCAGAAATTTCCTCATCTGATGGGGGAACTCAATGCAATGGAAAACATTGCTTCCTAAGGAGGGAGGATTGATCTAGATGGATATCAGTGGCCACCCACCTTTTCCAACTGGCTCAAAACAGTTTTCTAACTATTTTGGCAATTTACTATTTTTAGCAGTTTTAACTTTCGGGGACATTTTGAGAGCCTAAATGAAGGTTTTTTGGGATATATATTCTTAATAATTACTGAAGGAATGATTGAACCCCCAAAATTAATATCCTCAATGATACCTTTCCAACGGGCTATCACATGCCTAAAACAGAGATCGTGTGCAAAAGTTACGACCCTGGGAAGTTGATGTACCAACTTACCCAAACGAGGCCCACATGACTTTTGGCGCTTCAACTCCTAGGGTTAGGTTTTTGGATGTCTAGGGTTTTTTCATTCTTGTTTATTGTAAAAAGGCCTTCATAGACTCACTGTAATTTTCTTCTTGTGAATGCGCATAGCCGTCACATCTCTTCTCAAAGACAACCTGCCACCATTCCAACAAGCTTGTTTCCACTGCATTTTACAGTTTCAGCTTATTTCGTTATTGAATAGAAAACTAGTTTTACTGT
>JASDQU010586779.1:54114-67125 GCA_032191745.1 Picea mariana | reverse complement strand
CAAATGTTGGATACTCCTTCCTTGTGTTCATGCTTGCGGAAAATGCATCCCATGTCTTGGGAAGACCATTGAGTACTATGTTTACCAATTCCTTCTCTGAGATGATCTCTTCAATAGCTTGTAGTTGATCTCTTAACTGAGAGATTCTCACAAAATATGATGTTATGTTTTCCTCATCATTCATCTTCATGTCACGGAGCTCATTCTTCAGACTCATAACTTGTCCAATGTTTATGACCAAGAAAATATTTGTTAGGGCATCGTACATCTTCTTCGATGAGTCGGGATGGGAGATGTAGGGTATCAAGTGGTATTTTATAGATTCCACTATGATACTCATATCATTGATGTCACCATCTTTGAACTTCTATGTGGCTGCAACGTTATGTGGTTCCTTCTCTTTCCCTTCTTCAAACTCTGGTTTCACGATCTTTCCTTTCACGATATCCAACACTTTATTCTTGGCAAGGATGAGATTAATCCTTGTCTTCCACACTCTGAAGTTAGAAGCTCCATCTAACTTGTTCTCTAACTTCATAGAGTAAGTCATGGCTTCTTTGACTTGGTCAACCCTAGATTTGACCAAAATCTCAAACTTCACGTCTTGGATTTCTGAGAATACTAGGAGATGCGCTAGGCTAGGGCGCACTGATTTATCCGAAGATTAGGTCAATATATTCATTTAAGGTGCCTCAACAAGAGGATTAGGGTTTCCATAACTTCACCTTCTAGTAACCCTAGCGGCAGTTCTATGGTGACTGCTCCTGTTAGAAACCCTAGCGGCAGTTCTTCAACGAGATTAATATCCTTACAGCTATGTTTCCTTCCAGTGATTAGACTAAATGAAGGAGGTGTGGGCCCATAACCTATTAGAATATAAGTGGATGTGCTCATTTTACCATTGACAATACCCTTGACACCCAACCATAGGCCGAAGCCACCCTCCGAGCACCTTAACCTTGACAGAGAATCACTCTAGAAGCAAACCCTAGACTAGATAGCCAAACAAAGGGTAGCGCACATTTCCCCAAGGATAGCACACCAATAAGAGCTGATCAGATAGTCCAAACCCTAGCCAAGAGATAGTCCAAGTGTAATTGCTAGTTGCAGCAGTTGCAACGACAGCTCTCCTTCAAACCTGCGCAGAAACTGGGCAACTGTAGTGCGCACAAGTGTTGCTCTGTAATTCTGAGACTGCCTACCAGAATGAGAATTGGCTTCCTGTATTTATACTAATTCTGGATAACTGCATGGGCCGACTTCTCATTCTGGGTATCTGTCTGTTCAGTATATATTATTATTTTTGGCCGACTTCTTCTCTTGGAGGCTAATAACCTAATATAAATTATCTTCTTGATCCGACAAGTCTTCTAGGGTTATTTGCCAACTCATTAGGGTTTCTTCTTGCTTCCTGGAGTATTCTATCCTTGTCAGGTTTACACGTGGAGGTAAATACCACTCGCAGCTACCATAATATCAACACAAGGTACCTCCTACCAGTCAATTAAATAATTATTACATTCGATATAACGAAACAAGGGTGTTAGGTAGGATTTATAGAAATCTAAAGTTGTTTGAAGACAAAGATACACTTCCCCTCAAATGTGTTGTCCGGTCCTAAAATATTTTAAATGCATACCCATAGGTGCAGGAAATATCTATCTCTCATGTGTAAGGTAAAGAGGTTATAAATAAGGATATTCCATGGGTTTTATTTTATGGTGTCTCACAGGGGAACCCCTCTAAGGGAGGCTCAAGAGGCATACTATTCTTATCTTGAAATAAAAACATTAAACTCATATTGTATGAGGTTCCATATAGTGATTTTCATCAAATTGATGGAAATTTGTTGTTGGTACTCTTGGAGCATTGGATTGACTTGGGGGACACATCTTCATGGAGCCCCTTCTCCTCATTGTATTTGATCACTTGATAGAGATATTTGGTTGAGGGAGTCTCACTTCTCCTTGGTTGGATAGTGATTGTTGGCCATTGACCGAGTTTTAAGGAAACATTGGTCGTGTTTGACCACTTTTGGGACTTCAACAAGTTGGTCGAAGATGGAGCGCCCAGGCGGAGCTAAGATCGTGGGATCTCACTTATTTTGCGGGCTTGTGGACCCAGCAAAGGGTTTACTAGGGTTTATGTAATGGGTTATGGGATGTCGGCCCATGGGTTTACCCATGTTTAGGCCTTTCTGTAAATGTATAAATAAGAAGCTAAGTGATGTAAGAAGCATAACTAGTTGGTTGGTTATGTTCATAGTATGTTGTAAGTGTTAATGTTGGCTTAGTGCAAGAGGTTGTAAGTTTCTCTATGCAAACAAACTGTGTAGAGTGAGGCTCTGTTCCCTGGCCTAATTTTGGGAAGGAGGATTTGGCGCGCAGCGCGCAAATCTCATGTCCTCTGCGGAGTTTGGCTATGTGGATTTTTTCACAGGAGTGACTGAATGTAAGAAGATTAAAGACTAATAAAGAAGAAGAAGAAGTTGGTGGACATAACCCCACATTGGGGTGAACCATGTATATCCTGTATCTTGGTGTGCTTTGTGCGATGTGGATTATGTTGTTTATCTGCTTGGTGTTGTTGTTATAATGTATCAGGAATGCATCTGATGATTATTTCTTAGTGCTTAATGGTATTAAATATAAATGAATGTTAGATCTGTGCTAATGCTATGTGTTAAGTGATTGAAAGTGCTTGATCTTTATTGTTACTGTGTTGATCTGTAATAAGAGTTTAATATGGGATGTGAATGAGACTCATATTGTTGGCTAAGTGCTCTGTGAATTGTTGTAATCACAGATCTGTGTCCTAGCTTGGTTGTAGAAACCTGAGTCCTGCAACCCCCCCTGCCTCTACCTCGGGTGAGATTGCATATGCTTCGCAGGTGTTGCTGAAAGGGCCAGTATTTAGGGTTTTGTTGGTTCGTTGTTGAAGCGTTGAACCCTAGGTCTACCCCTGTGCCAACAAATGGTTCCATGTCAGGACGTGAAACTGTGATTGTTGGGAACTGAAGAAAAAAAGAAAGATCTGTGTGTAGATCTATTGTTGTAGTACGTAGTACTCTAATTGACTTGCGAAGCTCTGTTCTAAGAAAGAGACCTGATATAAATAAAAGAGGTAAGATCTTAAATCTTTGTTCTCTGGTAAGGGTAAGATAAGTGGATATGTTTGCTTCGAAATCATGAATCTAGGTATGTTTGATAGGTTTTTTCCTAGTCTGAATGGTAGGGCACAATTAGAAGAAAGAGTTGATATGAATAAATTTGATAGAAATAGAGAAAGATATGTTATTCCTATGCATAGAAAGAATTTTTGGACTAATAAGTAGATGCAGGAACCTAGAAAGATTTTTTACAAATTACAGGTCCAGCACTATGATCCCAGTGCGTAGTACAGGAGAGGTTGGGGATCGTTTAACAGAAAGAGAGGATTGACATTTTGTTATAATTGAAGAAGACCGGGACATCTTGCTAAGGAATGCCCTGGTACAGGTCCTATTTGTATTTATTGTAAAGTTATTGGTCATAAGTTTGAGGATTGTCCAACAATGATTGAAAAAGTTGAAAAGATGAACATGAGACAAGAAAACTCTGACGAAAGTCAAGATGCTAAGAGAATATTATAGAATCATAAAAAGAAAGAATCAGAGAAAGCTCAAAGTTTTTTAGTACAGTTAAAAGAAGTAATGGATGATCATAGAGACATCAGTTTACCAAAGATCCTGAAAGAAAAACAGCGCATAGTTACAAGAATAGAAGACTTTGACATCGATTGTGTATTGGATGAAGAAAAACGCGTGAATATTATGCCAGAAAGCACTTGGGAAATTTTGGGAAAGCCTACTATGATACCTTCATTGGGAAGAATAGGCTTGTTTAAAGGAAATATGATAACCCTATGTGGAAGAGTTACTAATATATCTATGATTGCTCATGAAACATCAACTGAAGAAGAATTTGAAGTCATTAAATTTGTTGAGAATAGGGCCCCTTTTCCACTTTTATTAGGAAAGACTTGGATTGAGAAGGATCATATCAGAAGGAAAGCAGAGGAGGAAGCTACAGAACAAAAAAAGAAAGAACTAAGGGACTTCATAACCAGAAAAATAGAGCGACTAATAGAAGAACAAGAGGACAAGTCGAAGCAACAGAGGGCAAGAAAATTAGTTGTCAAAGTTGAAAAAATGCAGGAAGTATTGAAGAAACTGTCTGTGCAGGAAAGACGTATAGCTACACTGGAAATAGTAAGAGAAGGGACATTAACCTCAAAATCTGTAAGTGCACATCAACAGTGCGAAGTCCTTTCACCAGGAGAAAATAAGAATACAAATGGGAAGAGGATTCCAGAAATTGTTAGAGAAGCTCAAATTACAGTAAAGAAGGCCAGGAAGCTTAATAAGAAGAAATCTAAGCTATGGGAAGATATAGATAACAGAAGGAAGACTTCACAGGAGGCAGATCTACAGAACTTGAACCTCGTCAAAATAGCAGAACCATGCAAAATGGGACTTCGCCATGGCGAAGCTATATGACCGTTGGAGGTGCCCTGACTATTAGAATGATGCCTTGGAATGGCTAGAAAACGTAGTTATGAGCGAATGGACCGTTGAGTAAGTTTCATAATGGATGGATTCACATTGATGGATGCATTCCTACCCGTTGGAGGAATTTGTTATGACGCTTTCTTATTTAACCCGTCGGACGCTGTGTCAGGACCACTTTTTGCCACCCATGATTATCCAAGCTAATAGAGAATCAATTGTATATCATGTTGTCATTTCTAGACCTCGCCATCCATTTGATTACCTCGCTTGTTCGTTCTCCTACCCGATCTATTTGGTTACAAGTGTGAATGTCGGGCGAACCTAGCGCGTTAGATAATTCTGTGGAGGATATTCTCATGGAGCTCATGGCTGAGAGAGTTATGTATGTAGGAATACAGGCGTCCTCAACTGGGGGACTGCAAGCATCCCCCTCGACTAAATGTCATTCTAGTCATGCTACTGAGAATTGAAGCAAGCAGCGTGGTGATCTAGCTAACGCAAAGAAGATCACGTTGGTCTTGCCAGATTACATACCACATTTGGTTGGCGCAGTTAACTATGACAGCATCCCATGTGATTTTGAGTATACATTGATCACTGCATACATCCCAAAGGGTATACGCGTAGTTGGACCACAGTTAGGACATATCTTAGAAAGAACTACGCCATGCTTGCACCCCATAGGTATTTGATGAAGACAATTGGGAAGAATCCATGCATAGTCTCCCAATCGTGGATTAAGGAGCTCACGTAGTCAACGATATTGAATGTAATGAAGATCCCTCACTTTGGCCAACATCAGGAGGTTAACACTTATGTTAAAATCATCTTATCATGCTACCATGGAGGATATTTGTGGCAAGATAGTCGCGTCACTGTGGATCCGGCGTTGATCCACCTGATTAAAGGAATGAGCATGCAGGGCCCTGACCCTCAGTCGTTCTACCCATGGAAGACTTTAGATCGTTTCTTGGCACAGTGCATAAAGGAGGATTACGGTGATTTAGAAAAGGGAAAGTGAGGCTACAAGGTAGCCTCTATCCAGGATGGCACAGTGTGCCTCGCTTGCCAACTTATAGCTGGAAATCTCATCAGAAAGAACCGTCTGACATAGGTCACTGGGTTCATAGTAGACCTCACAGGAAAGTGCGTAGAGGGTATGAAAATGAACTGGACGATTTACCTTGTCAATGAGCTCGAGAAAGACTACCACGAAGCGTAGGATCAGAAGTATGAATTCTTTTTCAGTTGGTTACTTGTATTAATCACATTTGTTTCTTGGCAGATGCCGGAAGGAGCGACATTTCCAGAAGTTGATCAATCGGAGTTGTTGGCCATGAGGTTCTCCACCTTGTGGTATACAAATGATATGTCGAAGTTGTGGAAATCAAATGATTTGTTCCATTCCTACTACCAGCAGCTGAAGTGTGCTATTGAGGAATTTCCATGCATGAAACCGAACACATTGCACTAGTACAGACCACTAGCAAAGTTCTGCACAGATCGACACTTTATCTATATCATTGTGTGTAGGGATGAAAGAAAAGAGGAGTTGCGGTCATATTATAAGCTAACTGACAAAGATATGGAGGCGATCACCAAAGAATAGTCGACGGAGTTCATTGTGCCAGTTTAATATGAAGAGCTCTCTGACGCGGACATCATAGGAATCCCCTTGGTCACCCAGGTCGAGCATGTTGGGGAGAGAAGCGCAAAGAAAAAGAAGAAAAAGGTATAAGTCCAGGAAATTGATGAGGAGGACGGTGCCTCTGCAGAAGATGGATCTGGCATGCCAGAAGGAGGAGGAGAAGACCAAGGCAATGGAAAAGGAGGAGGGGATGATGGAGAAATGAAAGAATAAGGTGAAGCTACACCACTGAAAGACCCCCCTACCGAGGCAGAAACATCAAAGAAAAGAAAGGTTTCCCCATAGAAACCTTCAGCAAGAAAGAAGATGTGAACCAATAATCCAAAGATGAAGGCCACGCTCACAGTGGACGACGTCAATCTAATCATCACAGTTGTGGAGGATGCTTCAGACGATATCTTGCAGGGATATGGAGAAAAGTAGGAGACATTGTATGAAAGAATCGAGAAGGAGTTGAAGAAGATACAGCAAGCCATCCATTCGAGCCACACAGTACCTACTGTGCCTTCTTCGTTGAAGATTGTAGAATTGGGGGATGAGCCCACCCAATTACGAAGACTAGCATATGCAACAGAGGCTCGGCTTCAGCGAGTCCAAGAAGAAAAGGAACATGCTATAGAATTATTGAAGCAAGAAAAGGAGGAGGTATTAGAGAAACTACGTGACGCAGTCTCGCCCTCTGCCTCGGCGATGGCCTCTACGCTGACCTCCCGATCTTTAAGGATCGTTCTAATTTTTCCCTCAAGCTGGAGTGGCTTCTTAGATTCTCCACTGGAATCTCTATTAAAATTGACCCACAGGTCTTTTCTACTCCTCGCAGCCTCTAGGCCCGATCACTGTTCTCTTCTCGACAAGAAAGATAGAAAATCGGGTTTCGGGGTTTCAAAATCCCGATGTCACGACCTTTTGTTTTCTGATTTCCCGATCTCCTCTATCCCGATATGTTCTGAATTCAGTTAGCCCTCTGGGCTAGACTCGTGGTCCACATGACCTTCTCTTATATGAACGCGGTCCTACTGCCTTTCGGGATTTTGGGGTTTCCAATGCCTAAATGTATTTTCCTTCGAGACTCTCGATCTCTCAAATCCCAATATGATTTCTCTTTCGAGACTTTTCCCGAAAGTCGCGATTGTTTCCATGCGTCCTCCAGGATGGATGGTCCTCTTCTGCTTCGGGGTTTTCACCATGGAATTTCCCAATTCCTTGTTATGACGACATGACGTCAGCTGGGCCCCATAACAAAGCTTTCCTCCTTTCGGAATTTCGGACTTCGCAATTCCAAAATGCAAGTGTTTCCCGTCTTCAAGATCCACGAAACACCGAACCCCATCTTCTTCAAATTTTTGACACGCATCCCAAATGAATGAACGGCTCAGATCAAACCTCGGACTTCACCAAATGCAAAACCAAAACACTCACTTATGTGAGTCTCGATGACCGAATCTCTGATTGTGGATGATCACGTGACACGTGTCCTTCCTGAGATCCACGGTTGTGATCCTTTAATTGTTTCGGGGCTCAAAAGGTCTCGGACTCTTGGTCTCAAGACTCCTGATATGCCAATGGTTCTTGATTCCTGCCACCTGTCCCAACAGATGGACGGTCCTGATTTGTATCAGGGTTTTCACTATGGATTTACCCGATCTCTTGTCCACAGGATTCAAGATATCCCGAACCCTGACACCTCGATATCCCGACGCCTTTCAGGACTTTCAATCGGCTTGAGAGGGTTAAACCCTGTGCAACTCCTGTCCGATCAGATGGCTGACGGGTAACTAGGTGAGGATCCAATGGCTCACAATCTCCTGAGATTGAACTCCGGACGCAGTCATAACCTCCTCGCTTCTTTGTCAAATCAGACAGCTGACGGGATTTCACTAATCCTCTACACAAGATTCTGACCGTCTGTTTCTTCCCCTTTGATGATTTCTACGAAGTGAACCAAGGACTCTTTCCCGGATTATCCACTTATGCCACAAACCTCCGATGCTTGTTAATCACTCGATATGCACCAACTCCTTGTGTTGCCTTCAATAGTTCCAAAGACTTTATCCTTCCTGAGCTCTCTCACAACTTCGAGTCTTAAAGAAGACCCTTGCATGCACTCCTTGCAGAAACCTCCAAACACTTGAAGTGTTGAATGCTCTTCGACCTTGCACACACCCTGCAGCAACGGTCTCTCAATACTTTACTCAGGTTTGAAACTCTGAGATTTTCCTCGGCCTGCACGCCCCTTGCACGACTCCTGTACCTAACTGCACCTCTGTGTGAATATGAGAACAAACGCTATCTCTCCTAAGCTTTCAAAGACGAACCTCTGAACCTTTTTTCAACACACTCCTTGCGGACAATTCAACTACACTCCTTGCAGGAACTTTTGCTCGGATAGAGAAACAATTGAAACTCATTTCACTTCCCTTTCCTCTCAAATTTCAAACATTCAAAAAGAAATCATTCACACATAACATAAAAGAAATTGCATGACAGAAAGAGTAAAAAATTCATGAGCATAACATTTAAAGATGCATACACAGAGAATATATGGACACCATGAGTCTGAATCACAGCTTCTTTGTATTAATTCAGAACTTCTATCCATAGAGTCTGCTACACAGCTCTCTGTTTGTCTTCTATGCTCTCTTCTCCTTCTATGTTACAATTACACAATGAGGGTGTCTATATCCGTTTTCCCTCCACTCCTAAAACTATCGCATCAGAGAATTCAAAGCTACCTACTAACATAAATTCTTTCTACCTACTATGGACGAGAGCGGATCGCTCAAGGTCCTTTACAATATATAAGTACGCTTCTCCTTAACTATCACATTTAAGTTTGGCACATCCAATCTTCAAAAGTTTTAAACAATTTATCATGTGCTCAAAATGTGTTGCACTTGCTCCACGCTCACTTGACGTTGGCGATGCTCCTGCATCACTACGCGTTGTGTAGTCTTGTGTAACCACCTACGAGAAGGATAAAGATGAAATTTGGGCGATGTTTGAGGAGGAAAATGCGAAGATACAGAAAGAAAAAGACTAGTTGCTCGCAGAGCAGACTGTGGTCAAAGAAGTGATGACTAAATCACTTCGCTCTGTGTCGGGCTTGGCACATGAGAAACTAGAGTTAGTCGAGATGCAAGTGGGGAATCTTGTTGAGGCCATTCAGCAGCTTCAAGCATGGGTAACGGAGTTGGAGCTTCAAGCAGTGTCGAGCACACCGCAAGAAGTGCGTGACCAAAGGGAGGAAGCCGCTAAGAGCACAGTTGGAAGGATCAAAGTCCTCACCTTAGAATGTAAGAAGTTGAGTGATCTAAGTGCACAGACCTATGAACACCTCGCAGAAGATTCATATCTGAGGAAACTGGAAGCACATCTCCAGGAGGCACAGCAGCAGGCATCCACCATGCAGGCACATATGAAGCTACTCACTGCGATCGAGTGAATGAAGAGATCACAGGAGCAACGCGCAGTCCAGCAGTAGATTACTACCATCCAGAGAAGAGTCATGGAAGTTACACAGAGACTATAGTCGGTGCAGGACGAGACCTGCATGATTTTTGAAGAGATCGAAGGACAAGGCTTGCAGCTAGACCAAGTGGTTGCGACAGTGGAACAACGCCTGGAAGGGCCTGTTACAGAGCAAGTGATTCAAGAGTTCGTCGAGAAGGAGGCTCTGGTGAAGCAGCAAGTCAAGGTAGCTCGAGTTAATATCGAGGCCTTTGAAGCAACGTTGCCCAGATCTGAGTGACTCAGGATGAGTCACAGGTGAGTGTTGGGGGCCTGTTGACCCTTGACCAAGTTTTGAGGAAACATTGGTTGTGTTTGACCACTTTTGGGACTTCGAAAGGTTGGTTGAAGATGGAGCACTCGGACGGAGCTGAGATCATAGGATCTCACTTATTTTTCGATCTTGTGGACCAGCAAAGGGTTTACTAGGGTTTATGTAATGGGTTATGGGATGTCGGCCCATGGGTTTACCCATGTTTAGGCCTTTTTGTAAATGTAAAAATAAGAAGCTAAGCTATGTAAGAAGCATAACTGGTTGGTTGGCTATGTGCATAGCATGTTGTAAATGTTAATGTTGGCTAAGTGCAAGAGGTTGTAAGTTTCTCTGTGCAAACATACTATGTAGAGTGAGGCTTTGTGCCCTGACCTGATTTTGGGAAGGAGCATCTTGTGCGCAGCGCATAGATCTCTTATCCTCTACGGAGTTTGGCTCTATGGATTTATGCACAGGAGTGACTGAATTTAAGAATATTTAAGACTAGTAAAGAAGAAGAAGAAGTTGGTGGACATAGTCGCACACTAGGGTGAACCACATGTATCATGTGTCTTGATGTGCTTTGTGCGATGTGGATTATGTTGTTTATTTTCTTAGTGTTTTCATTATAATGTATGATGAATGCATCTGATGATTATTGCTTAGTTCTTAATGGTATTAAATATAAATGAATGTTATATCTGTGCTAATGCTATGTGCTAAGTGATTGAAAGTGCTTGATCTTTATTGTTACTGCGTTGATCTGTAATAAGGGTTTAATCTGTGATGTGAATGAGACTTGTATTGTTGGCTAAGTGCTCTACTAAGTGTTGTAATCACATATCTGTGTCCCATATTGGTTGTAGACACCTGATTCCTGCAACCCCCCCCCCCTACCTCTACCTCAGGTGAGACTGCATCTGCTTCGTAGGTGTTTCTGAAAGGGCCGGTAGTAAAGGTTTTGTTGGTGCATTGTTGAAGCATTGAACCCTGGGTCTGCCCCTATGCCAACAATGATTATGCTTGATACTTGGTGGTAAAGTCTATAGAGGTGAGACTAGGAGATCCATGAATATTAGACTCAAGTAACACAATGAAGATCTAAAATTAAATAGGACTCACAAATTCACCTTAGTTGAGCACTCTTCAAAAACTAACCACTTCGTTTGCTTGGAAAATGCTAAAATCATTACCAGGGTTGATCATTATGGTAAAAGAAAAATCATGGAAGCCTTAGAAATAGAACTCCATACAAATAACCTCAATAGATATGAGGCATGAAAACTTAAAGAAAGTTGGAAACCAATTATTCATCTGCTCAAAAAAAAAAAATAACCTCCAATTCAACATCGACTTGATGATCTCACATAATATTGGAGTCAAAAATGGTATTTATGGAACAAGATTCATAATCTAAACTCGTGAGAATTTGAACATTATTACATATGATATTGATCCATGTGGGAATCAATGACCACCCACCTATTCCACTGGCTCAAAACAGGGGTCTCCACCTTGGCAATTTTTCTACAACTTTTTGGGTCCTAAAATTTTGGGGTTGTTTTGAGGCCCTAAATAACGTTTTTTGGGCTCACCACAGTCACATTGTAAGATTTAGCTAAAGTGTGATGGAGAAATGTGTATTCCTCGGATAAAACTTTCAAATGATCTATCATGTGCCCCAAACAAATATCGTATGCAAAAGTTACGCCATTGGGAAGTTGACGTACCAACTACCCCCATTGGGGCTCACAAACCTTTTGGCGTTTCATCTTCTGGGGTTAGGGTTTTAGATTTTATTTATCTTAAAAAGGCATCTAGAGCCTCATTGTAATCATCATCATCTTCTTGCGAATGATCGTATCCATCACATCTCTTGTCACAGATAAGTTTCCACCAATCTAGCGAGTCATTCAGTCTGTAATTTTACAGTTTCTGTACATTCTCTCACTAATAAAAACAATTGTGGATTACTGTATCTCTGTGTTTATTGCAATATTTTTTATATTTCATTGTTATATCTCTTCCTTCATTTCATTCTAAAAATAATCTAGATCGGAGCTCTTGATGATGATCCTAGTTGGGATCGAAACGCGTTGAGCATACCTCATCAAAAACGCAGAGACTTTCGCTTCATCTAATTTTTTTTGCGTATTACATGTTTAAACAAGACATTTTCGTGTTGGAGCAGTCTACACCTTTAATTTTTGGAGTTGTAAATGATATTGTATTTGCATATCAACCTTTGGAGAAACATTTTGAAGATGTTTTTCAGGTTGATCAAGCACTGCCATGTACCTTTCCCAAGCAATATTTCAGCCATCTTCAACATTGAATTGAGTTAGTGTGTGCTAGAACAAGCTACTCTTGTTTAGATTTCTATATTGGTTATCACCTTTGAAATGTAAATTTATTTTACAACCATGATATATTAAATATTTCAACGTACATTCATTTGATTGTTGATGTAACCTTGTTTTGGAATGTTTCCAAACATAAGGGTAGGATCCATGGCATTGATGAACTGTTGGATGGTTGAATTGAGTATTTGACTTCACTTGGCCTCTTGTTTAATCTAAAGTTAGATTAGGGTATAATTAATAAGGTCAACATAGATGATCATTAGTTTAAATTCATGCATATTTTTTGGTATTGTTGAGGCCAAATTTTGAACTCTTGATAATTTAAAAAAAATAATGATAAGCATGTGGTGTTTGTGGATGTTGATTTGTATCCATCTTGCCACATGGTATTTCCTCCCCTCTCTTCTTGACAAGTTCAACTAAATATTTCTCGGGTTCTCGCACACTCCCAAGAAAATTGCATGTCCCCAAGTTGGAGCCTATTATTACAACTTATTGTATGAGTTTTCATGTTGTGATTTTCATCACATTGATGAAAATTCGTTGTTGGTAGTCTTGGAGCATTGGACCAACTTGGGGGGATAAATTTTCATGGAGCCTCTTCTCCTCATTGAATTTGATCACTTGATGGAAATATTTGGTTGGGGGAGTCTCACTTCTCCTTGGTTGGATGGCGATTTTGCTTGTTTAT
>JASDQU010586778.1:59590-103803 GCA_032191745.1 Picea mariana | reverse complement strand
CAACGAATTATCGATCACTATAGTCCCTATGCGCCTTCGGCAGGGACTAATAAGAAAGGACAAAATTCCATGCAATGGTGAGACCAATAAAATATGAGTTGCGTTTGGATAAAGGCCATGCATGGTTTTTTTGTTTTTTTTTCAATTTTCAAATACAAGCCAAATTCCAAGTGTGATAGAAAGAGCTCAAACAACATCTCAACCACAAAACCAAGTCAAAAATTTGAGCAAAGAACCCAAGATGAGTAGCAATAGTGAAAAAGAAATCATAGAAAAACAATGAGTCTACTCATTTGTTGTAAATAGACTATGCAGATAAGGTGTCCAAGTGAAGAACCAACATTTAAACCTAAACCCAAGATCAAAACAAAATATTAAAATAAAAACAAATACAAAAACAAGCTATGGCAATTATGTTATGCTCAAAAACTCAAGATGACTCAAAATTGTAAGTGCAAGTCTGATTTGGATAATATCAAGGGAAATGATAGAGGTGAAGTAAAAAGGGAAAACAAATTTACAAACTTCATAAGAAACCAATCCTAGAATATAAACACCATTAAACTAAAAAAAAAATACGTCAAAAATAATGCAATTGTAGCTTTACTTATTACTGGACATGTGTACAAGCAAAGGCACTCTAAAACTCCAATTTTTTTCCTAAACAAGATTCAAACAATATCTCAAAGAAAGATACCAGTGATGATATTTCTCAAAGTGTTAGGCAATTTTTGTACAATATAAACTAATTACAAGAGGGTGATAATGGAGGGTATAGTATAAATTTCCAGAGCCAAAAGACAATGAGAATGATAGAACCAAAATGAATTAGTGCTAGTTGAAGTGCATGGAAAAGGTAGGTGAAAATGACAACCATTGGATGTGAATCAACAAACCAAATGAAGAAGGCATGAATTCCAACCCCATCATGTTAAATGAAAAGAGAAAAATATGTATGCAGTGTCCAAGTGTTACATGAATGATTGGCTACCAGTGCTTCCATATCCCAATGCATGGTACAAGCCATAATTCCAAATCCAACATTAAATGAAAATCCAAGGAAAATTTTAATGCATGGGTGGGATTCAATAATACATAATGGAAACCATATAAACCAAATAAATCATATAACATGTGTCTCCATGAGAACTAACACCGAGGCACAATGACATGTAAAAGATATGAAGTGTTGTTACCATGTGCACTTAGTATTGTTACCATAGCTCGTGTGCTTTGCAATGTTTGATATTTAGAAATTTAATCATCATTAAAAGAGTTTATTACCATGAAATCCATCATAATGTTTCACAATAAGGCCTTAGGGCCATTTTTAGTCCCTCCCTCTAACCAAGGACTTCGCTTGACAGTCAACGATAGCTGACTGCTTATTATTGGGTTTGTTTCGCTACATTATTTGGTTAGTTTTGAAGACATGATCTAATATTATGCACTTGATAACGTATGATAACCTATGTTCCCGACTAATTTCATTTAATTAGTTTTTAATTTCCAATTTTTTATACAAACAAAATTGTTTTCTTAATTTTATAATTTTAGTTACTCAATTTTTTATTTGTCAAGGGAATTGTGATTTGAATTTATTGCCTTGGTGTAATAAAAATTATTTTCACTCTTTGTTAGAATTAAAAATTTATTAAAAAAAAAAATACTACAAATTACATGATTGGTGTAGAGACTCTACAGATAGACAGGTTACTATAGTCTATGCACTACAGATCATAATAGAGTGACAAGTGACACAACAATGGTGTAGTCGAGGTTTGGGTGCAGTCGAGGTTTTGTAAGTTGAGGACACTGGCTCTTAACAATGGTGTAGTCGAGGCTCACCACCTCACCACTTCGTAGCCTTCCCACTACCCATACATTACATTATCATTCCATATCTCCACTAGACTCTTCCCGCCTTCCCATTCCATCACTGGTTGTTTTTATTCTCATTATTTAATGTTGAGGTTGGCGATGGGGATGTCGTTTCTTCAAATAATAGATAGACTGACCATTCGCTGAGAAATTCTTTGACTTTGCAGGTATAGTCCTTTTCCCTAAGCAATTATTTGAGTAGTATCCCATGAATATCACTAGTTATCTATGTATGTCATGCATGATTAGAGATAAAAATCCATAAATGAGGATTTGTGTCATCGTGTGCAGCTTACATGCAAGGATTCTTTGGTCCATTGGCTTCAATCTCCTTTTCTCTATATCACCAGTCAACAAAGAATGTATGAGTTATAATTGACTAAAGAATTGAATTCCATACATTTATGTAGATAAGAAGCCATAGATGTTACACATTATTTTGGTCACCCTGATGATGATTCTATAAGCATGTGTTTAGGCTCTCAAAAGGATATTTTGCATGAGAAAAGTAACCGATTTCTTCCTCTACAAAACTGGTTTTTAGAAGGATGTCGCAGGCTACATGTAGTACACAGTGTGGAAATCTCTTATTTCCGCAGGCTACTCTATACCTAGTGTTGGCCCTTGACCAAGTTTTGAGGAACACTTGGTCATATTTGACCGTTTTTGGGACTTTGACAGCTTTTCAAAGATGGAGCACAACGTGAAGCAGAAATCGTGGAAGTTAGACCCCTTTTTGGGTCCTTTTTGGGTTTTGGGGATAATGTAATGGGAAAGGGATGTCAGCCCGTGGGTTTACCCACACTTAGGCCCTTTTGTAATATATAAATAGAAGGCTAGGAGAGATGAGTAGAGAGATAATATATGTGATTTCTTAGTGCAAGAGTGGATGATATATCTATGTGATGTAGGCTAAGTGCCAAGAGTCGAATCTATGTGATCAAGGCTTTGTGCATTTTGTGTAAGACTTGCAGAGATGAATGCAAGTCCCTGTGAGAGACTATAGAAGGTTTTTTGTTGAGGTGCAAGGAAGAAAGATCTGACAAGTTGCACAAATCTTCTATCCTGTGCAGAGTAAGGGTTTTGAGGCTCTGTGTTGTAACCTGATTAACTGAATATAAAAAAGAAGAATACTTTGTGAACGTATCCCCGGGGTGGGGGTGTACCACGGTAAATCTATGTGTTGTGCTCTGTGCCTCGACCTATTGTGTTTGTCTCTTCCTTTGCTAAGTGCTTTGATATGTTTAGATAGATCTATTTATGCTTTTTTCTTCTGAGATATGAATGAATGTTATATCTAGTATGTAATATGATTAGTGCTTGATCTGTCGTGGCTAAGTGTTGAATTATCTTAGATCTAAGTACATACTGTGATGCTCTGTTCTATCTACAAGTATCATAAGGGATGAATATTGATGAATAATCTACGCTAGGTTATTGATAAGTGTTATATTCACATATATGTGTCCCAGCTAAGGTTGCAGACACCTGAGTCTTGCAACCACCCCTGCATCTACCTCAGGTGAGACTTCATCTACTTCACAGGTGTTGTCGAAAGGGACGATAGTTAGGATTTTGTTGGTGCATTGTTGTAGCATTGAACCCTGGGTCTACCCCTGTGCCAACAAATGGTTCTGTTGCCAGGACCTGAAGCTATGATTGTTGGGAACTAAGCAGAAGAAGATTTGTGCAAAGATTCGTCTTGAAATTGTGAAAGATCTGTGCGTGGATCTATGCCCTAGTGCACAGTGATCCACTTTATCTGAAAAACTCTGTGCTAAAGAAGGAAGGACAAATATAAAGAAAATAAGTCAGATCTGCAAGTAAAGAGGCTGATACTGAAGAAAAGAAGTAAGATCTATAAGCTTTGTGCTCTGATAAAGGTAAGAATAGTTAAAAATTCTTAGATCTGGAAGCTTTGTGCCCTGTAGAAGAAAAAGAAATGAAACTTTTTGTTTCTAAAGTATGGATTTAGGCATGCTTGATAGATTTTGTCCTAGCTTGAAAACTAGGGCATTACTAGATGAAAGAACGTTTGATATGAATAGATCTGATAAGTATAATGATAGATATGTTATACCTATGCATAGAAAGAATTTTTGGACTAACCAATGGATGCAGGATCCTAGAAAGAAATTTTTGCAGGCTAGCCATTATGATCCTAGCGCACAGTATAAGAAAAGTTGTGGATCATTGAAGAGAAAGAGAGGATTAACTCTTTGTTACAGATGCAGAAGACCAGGACATCTTGTTAAGGAATGCCCTGGGAGAAACCCTAGTTGCCTCTGTTGTAAGGCTATGGACCATGAAGTATTGGATTGCCCTAGAATGATTGCTAGACTTGAAAAGCTGAATATGGAGAAAGAAAACTCTGAAGGATATCAAGTGACTAAGATTATAGAAGAACCCCAGAAAGAATAAGAGATTATGTTACTGAAAATGAAAGAAACCCTGGATGAACATAAAGATTCCAATTTGTCAGAGATCTTCAAAGAAAAGGAGAAAATTGAAGTAAGAATAGGAGACTTCGACATCAACTGTGCTCTGGATGAGGGAACACAGATGAACATTATGACAAAAAGTACTTGGGAAACCCTAGGAAGGCCTGCTATGGTTCCTTCACTAGGAAAAATGGGGTTGTTTAAAGGAAAAATGGTAACCCTATGTGGTAGGATTACCCAGATAACTATGAGTACCCATGGAGCTTCGATAGAGGAAGAATTCAAAGTTATTAAATTTATTGAGGACCATGCTCCATTTCCATCTTTGTTAGGAAAGATCTGGATTGAAAAAGACCATATCTAGAGAAAAGAAGAAAAGGAATCCCTAGAATAGAAAAAGAAAGAACTCATGGAATTTATGACTAGAAGGATCACCTACTTGATGGAAGAACAAGAGAATAGATCTAAGCTATTTGACACCAGGGACTTGGATGAAAAATCTATAAGGGCATTAGAGGAACCAGAGAAGACCGAAATACCTAATCCATATGATGAAGGAGTATTACCCTTGGATCTAAAGAAAGAATCTCAACATCGCGAAGTGACTATGTCGAGAGAAGATAAGGATCAGAATGGAAAAAGGATGACCGAGACAAAGCTTACTGGGAAGAAGGATAGGAAGCTAAGTAAGAAGAGAGCCAAGATCGAAAATTTACAAAATATTCCAGAGGAAACTTCACAGAAGGAAAAATCATAGGAATTGAGATTCGTCAGGATATCAGAACAAAGACATATGACACTTCGTTGTGGTGAAGCAATATAGTCATTGGACCAATATACTCATTCGAATTCCTCCCCGAATGGATAGAAAAACATTAAAGGATCACCACTAGACTGTTGGACCATGTCATAACGGATGGATCAATGTCCATGGAAGCTTCATACCTGTTGCAAGCATACTATTGATGAATTTCCTATTTAGCTCGTCGCGCTGTGCCCGAAGAACACTTTTTCCAACTGAAGAATTGAAGCCCGTAGAAATAGTGATTGTATACAGTGATCATTGCAAGAATATTGTTCATCCTAGTGCAGTATTTTGAGATCATCGTGACCCCGATTATATTTCCTGAGTGCGTATGTACAACGAGCTCACCACACTTGAGGAATCTATCACAGAGGTCCTTCTTGATTTAATGACTGAGAGAGCCATGTTGGAAGGAAGAATTTCCACCGGAGTCCAAGCATCATTGATGCGTGGAGTGAAAGCCTCCCCGTCGACTTCTCGAGCAGGAACATCTCGAGCCGGCGCAAAAAGAATAACTAAGCATAAGGACGACATAGCCAATGCAAATTTAGTGCCATCCATCCTACTAGCTTACATACCCCCTCTGAGCGGTGAGATTAACAAGGATAATGTCTCTAGAGATTTTGAATACACCCTAGTCACTACATATCTCTCGAAATGAGTACGCACCTACCGCATAGATCAAGACAAGGTTACAACGTTGAATTTTTGCGACTTCAACCTGGGGGACCGTAAAGTTTACAACATGCTCACCCCGTATAAGTACTTGACGAGAACTAAGGGAAAGAATTCAAAGCTCATCCCTCATCAATGGAGGATTAACTTCATGCAATCTACTTTGCTCAATGTTATGAAAATACCGCACTTCGGTAGACACCAAGAGGTGAATGCTTGTGTAAAATTGCTGCTAGAAAGTTACCATAAAGGATACCTATGGTTAGATCGTCACATAACTATTGATCTGACACTGATCAATAAGATCATTGGGCTTAGAATGTAGGGCCCTGATCCCCATGAGTACTATCCTAGAAAGACCGCAAACCATGCTCTTGTGCAGAAGATCAAAGAAGCCTATGGCGATGTTGAGAAAGGTGCAAGAGACTACAAGGTAGCTTCTATTGAAAGTGGCAGAGTGCACCTTGCATGCCAACTGATCGCAGGGAAGTTGGAACGCAAAAATCGACCAACACAAGTATCTAGCTTTGTAGTTGACCTCGCAGGAAAGTGTACAGAGGGACTACAGATGAACTGGGTGAAATACCTGGTGAATCAACTGGAGATTGACTGCATAAAAGCCCAGGATCAGGGGCATGAATTCCATTTCAACTAGCTCTTGATACTGATCTCTTTTGTTGCATGGGAGCTACCAAAAGGTGCAACCTTCCTAGACATTGACCCCTTTGAGCCACTAGCTGTGAAGTTTAGTACATTATGGTACTCGAATGACATGAGAAAGCAATGGAAATCGAATGTCATTTTCCACGTGTACTATAACCAATTGAAAGTAGCCATAAGGAGTGAACCTCTCATCACCTCAAAAACTTTATAGAGATTCTGACCTCTGATAGAGTTTAGCGCGGACCATCACTTTATATACCTAACCCCACATGCTGATGAGCACCAAGAACAACTTCAGTCCTACTATAAGATGATAGAAGAAGACCTGGAAGAGATCACAAAGGAATGGCTGACGGATCTCCTTGTTTCAGCAGACCTTACAGAAATTTCCGACATCGACGGCCCCAGAACTGCGCAGGATACACCTGGGCCTAGTAAGACAAGGAAAGAAAATACAAAGAAGAAGATTGAAGAAGTCCAGGATGTTGACAGCCTATCTATAAGGATGGATTCCATTACACTAGATGAAGAAGGTGATGACAAAGAAGGTACAGAAACTAAACAACAAAAAGTCAAATTACCACCACATAGGGATGAAGAAGACTCATTGAAGAAAAGGAAGGTCTCACCTTTGAAATCTTCCTCCAAAAAGAAATTGAGAACCCCTGTAACCAAGATGTGAACTACCCTCACGTTGGATGACTTTGATTTCATTGTTGCAGTGGTCAATGATGCTTCAAAGGAAATCATAGAGAAGTAGGAGGTGAAGTAGGAACAAATGTATATCCAAATTGAAATCACGCTTCAAGGAGTACAACAAGCACTCCAGTCTAGCCAAGCAATCTCTACTGCACCTCTTCCAGAAGGAACAACAGAAGTGGGAGATGAATTAGTTAAGATCCGTAATATTGTTGATACATTCGAAGTACGCCTTCGACATGCTTAGAAAGAAAAAGTGCAGGCCACCCAAGCCCTAAAGAAATAACAGGAGGAAATTATTGAACAACACAAAACTACGCAACAAGAGAAGAATGCTCTCCAAGAAAAATTTGAAGAAGATGGAGCTAAGATCCAAAAACAGAAAGAGAAGCTAATTGGAAAGAAGATAGGAATTGAAGAAGCAGTCAAAAGATCATTTTTCTCTATGACCAGCTTAGAGAAGAAAGTTGAAGAACCCATAGAGCTCCAAGTGACGAAGCTGGTTGAAGTTATTCAGCAACTTCAAAAAAGGGTCGTGGAATTAGAGCTTCAAACCATACCACAGACTCCACAAGAAGTGCAGAATCAATGAGAATTAAATGCTCAGAGCGTAGTCGAGAGGGTTAAAACACTTGCTGCAAAATGTAAACAACTAAGTAGAAGAAGCACGCATATATATGAACAACTATCTAAAGACCCAAAGTTGAATAAACTGGAGTCCCAACTCCAGGAAGCAAAGCAGCATGCAGATACAGTACAAGCCCAGCTCAAGCTACTGTCACCCATCGAGAGAATGAAGTGATCCCAGGAACAACGCACTGCCCAACAATGCCTTCTGACCATGCATAATAGAGTGATGAAAGTCACCCAGAAACTCCAGTCGAGCCAGGAGGCGACCTACCTACTATTTGAAGAAATTGAAGGCCAAGGAACACTACTAGAACAAGTAGTTGTTACAGTCGAGGAACAACTGCAAGGACCTATCAGCGAAGAAGTTGTTCAGGAATTCGTTGAGAAAGAAGAAATAGCACAGAGACAAGTCAAAGTAGCTCGAGCCAAGCTCGAGACCTTTGACGCAAACTTACCCAAAACTAAGTGACTCGGGATGAGTCACAGGTGAGTGTTGGGGGCCTGTTGGCCCTTGACCAAATTTTGAGGAACACTTGGTCATATTTGACCATTTTTGGGACTTCTATAGCTTGTAAAAGATGGAGCGCAACGCGAAGCGGAAATCGTGGAATCTAGACCCCTTTTTGGGTCTTTTTTGGTTTTTTTGGGATAATGTAATGGGAAAGGGATGTCGGTCTGTGGGTTTACCCATTCTTAGGCCCTTTTGTAATATATAAATAGAAAGCTAGGTGAGATGAGTAGAGAGACAATATATGTGATTTCTTAGTGCAAGAGTGGATGATATATCTATGTGATGTAGGCTAAGTGCCAAGAGTTGAATCTGTGTGATCAAGGCTTTGTGCATTTTGTGTAAGACTTGAAAAGCTGAGTGCAAGTCCCTGTGAGAGACTATAGAAGGATTTGTGTTGCAGTGCAAGGAAGAAGGATCTGGCGAGCTGTGCAGATATTTTGTCCTGTGCGGAGTAAGGGTTTTGAGGCTCTGTTTTGTAACCTGATTAAATAAAGCTAATAAAGAAGAATACTTTGTGGACATAGCCCCAGGGTGGGGGTGAACCATGGTAAATCTGTGTGTTGTGCTCTATGCCTCGACCTGATATGTTTTTCTCTTCCTTTGCTAAGTGATTTGATATGTTTAGATAGATCTATTTATGCTTTGTGCTTCTGAGAAATGAATGAATGTTAGATCTGGTATGTAAGATGCTTAGTGCTTGATCTGTCATGGCTAAGTGTTGAATTATCTTAGATCTAAGTACATACTATGATGCTCTGTGCCATCTACAAGTATCATAAGGGATGAATATTGATGAATAATATATGTTAGGTGATTTCTAAGTGTTATAATCATAGATCTGTGTCCCAGCTAACGTTGCAGACACCTGAGTCTTGCAACCACCCTTGCATCTACCTCAGGTGAGACTTCATCTACTTCGCAGGTGTTACTGAAAGGGCCAGTAGTTAGGTTTTTTTTGGTGTGATGTTATAGAGTTGAACCCTGGGTCTGCCCTTGTGCCAACACTTGGCTCATGGGGTTTCCATATGCTGCTATATAGGCAGGGTGCGACGGTGTTTGAAAGCTAAAGAAAGGAAGAATTCACGAAGGTTCTAGAAGCAGGATCTTCTAGAATGTGAGGCAGAGTATATATGGTTGGGATCCTACTGGCTTCTCTGATTTGATGGGATCATCCTCATCTCTTTAACCACTTATCCTTATCCTATATAATGATGCGTTTCTCATGGAAAAGGTTAAGAAAGATTAAGAAAAGAATTGATGAAATAATAGGTTGAAGACTGTGTGAGGAATCTTGTTTCAATTGATGTTTGAGGTCTCCATTTTTCCATCAAGATTTTGGGGATCATCTTCATGCAAATTTTGGAGAAAGTGTACATGTGTGTTGGAACAAAGGACCACTGAAAGGGAACTTGTGAAATCAAGGCAGTTTGGTTGTATCTTCCACTTTTACTTAATATAATATGGTGGCATGTTTCTTTCCCATAAAATCACTCTCATTTTATTACATGACTCTTTGATCACATGTTTAAGTTTCCGTTGAATCTACTATTGTTGCTTTCACTTTGGTTTGTTTGTGTCATTATAGATCTGATTTCACAAGAGCACCGGAGCAAAGAAGGGACAACAATGATATAAGGAAGTGATATTCAAAGGTATGTCACTCATTCCTTCTTTGATAATAAATTCAATGATTGTAACTTAGGGAAAGCTCCATGTCCCGTCTTGTTTTGTTCTAGATCCAGGTGGATCTAGGGATATTAGTTTATGTCTACATTCACCGATTTATCCAATAACAAAATTGGCAACTCCATTGGGGATACGAATTGTTTGTGGTTTTTGTTGGCCATTTTATTTTAGCCTACCTTTTTCACTTTAATTAAGTCTCTGAGTCTGTGGGGGATCCATCCAGACTCTCTGGATCTGAAATTTTCCTTAGATTCTTTACGCTCTCTCCAATTTTTTCTTATTTACAGGAATTTCCGTGCTACACTCTATATGCAGCCTGCAGAAACCTTAGATTGTCTCACCCTGGCTATTCAGACCAGTGCGAACTTTTCGCACACTACCCATTGCTAGCCTGCGGAAACTGGTGATTTCTGCATTGTCACCTACTACTAGGTTGTGACAACATCTGTGAAATTTTTTGGATTGGGTCTTGTTATCTTTTGATACCTAGTTTTGCTTTGATCACCTGGGAGGAACTTTTAATACCAATATCTGACTGTTTTCTGAGTTTGAGACTTGTTGTTGATTGGTTTTCGGAGATCGAAAACTCTTCTTAATCATTTTTCCAGTTTTACTTCTTGATTTGTATCAACAAGGATATAATCTCTGATTATGCAATCTGAGTGCTTGATTGATTAAAATTATTTTGATTGGATTTAAATTTTTGGATTGATTACATTTTCTGGATCGCTTTTTGATTGGAAAGTTATTTTTTCATTTGCATTTAGTGAAACACTTTCTTGTCATCTTTACTTTTATCTTCATTGAAAGTTTTATTTGGGTATTTGTTGAGTGTATATGTTTTCTTCGATTACTTGTCCTTTCTTCATTATACCCCTTATTTGGTTATGGAAATGAATAATTAAAGACATTTATTCTTTTAAGTAATCATTCATAAGAAAGTTTTTTGCATTCAAATTTTTTTTTTAGAAGAGAAAAATTGAGAAATTTCATTGTTTATGGTTTTTTGAAATCGTGTTCCTTCAAGAAAAGGAAATTACATTTCATAGCTTACATCGTTCCAGAAAAATAAATTCTCCCTACTATAGATAGATTTCATTGAACGAAAGATTGCATCATTCATCTCTATTTTCATATTATTGGGTCAAGGTCTCATACAACATTGGTTTCATTTCTGTGTTCCTCTTGCGTAAACAACAACCTCTAAAACACTGTGTAATTATAAAATTTACTTAGTAACTTTTATTTTCTAGGGTTATTTTACACCAAAATTAGCTAGGCTAGTGCTTTGGAATAGGTTGTGAGGCACACTCTCCAAAGCATAAAACACATAATAACATCTTGTGATAGGGAGTGTTCAAATCCATTGGCAACATTTTGTCCTAGGAAGCCCTTCTCACATAAGGGTCAAACCTGAGGTCGCATTGAGACTGGCAAAGTTACTCACCCTGCTTTGTTGGTATTGGTGTATAGATTGTGCGTATTATGGGGGTCTCTTGAAAGGTATACCCACAATGATGAGTGGAAGCCTTTCGAGTTGATTTCAAGCTAGATACCCTGTCTTTGCGCATGGATCAGACTGTCGATTGTTTCCTTAGGCATCACTGTTGTTCTTGGTAACCTTAGTAGCCTATATTTTTAGGGTCTCACATAAGGTGACTATGGAGAGGCAAGTATTCATGGTACCTGGAATCGACGTTGGTCAAAATCACTCGGGCTCCTTGGAGGGTATACCCACGATTATGTGTGGGAGCTTGCACTAGGGTGTAAGTCTATTAAGTAGGTCTTCAACGTAACTTTTCCACCCGCTCTATCCTAGCCCCTTCTTTTCTTGACTTCGCAACATTGTATTTCATCACCAACTAGTGACCTCAAAATAAGAATGTTTTTTTTGCTTGGTTTGATTCCTAGATTTTATTAGTGAGTTTTGTTTGTTTCCATAGTTGGCCATATCTTTTTTTCGTAAAATATTTTCTTCAGCCAACATTGACCCTCCATGTCGTTCACGTAGGATGCAAGGACTAGTTCTGGAAGATCCATAAGGTTCTCAAACTTTTCCTACTAATCCACTAGAGGGCTCTCCTCAACCGAGCGAGGTCTAGGACAACATAACTTCACAAGAGGAAAGAGTTTACTCTTTAGAAAATTTCTGAATTGTTTCCGATTCTCTAGAGGCTTTCTGAATACCTATTGGATACGAGAGACATATTATCCAATTAAATTCATCTAGAGAAATTGTTGTTGACACTTCTGGAATACCGACCGGACCCCTTACCATCCCTGAAGGAGAGAATCCCTTTTGGACTACTGACATATTTAGGAGCCCACCTTGTACGGTGAGGGATCTTTATGGCTCAGGGGCAGGTGTTGATCCACTTGTCATCTCTAAACTTCCCGAAACATCTCTTACCTACACGATACCTCTAGATCACTTTGCTAGTACAACTAGCTATATCCCCATTGTTTCAGACACACAGTCAGTTGGTCCTAGCTCAATTATTTCTCTCTAGATGTCCCATTCTACTATGGTCCCACATGCTATGACTATTCCCACCAGGAATACGGTGGTTACCCAAGCTCCCATTGGTACACCACTTTCATCTAGACCTATCCCGTCAGTTCCTCCTGGGTATAATTATTTGAATACTTCCATCCCCATTCCTACCTAGGTTCCATCCAGAGTTTCTGGAGTTTTCATTACTTCTGGGTACAATGTTACTTTTGGTTTCATTATGACACCTTCCCAGGTCCTCTCCGGAGGGTATTATCCACCTTTTATTGGAGGATATGGCCCAAGTGGCTCCAATCCAATTCAGGGCACCACTCAGTCATTCACTTCTGGTTATCATATTCTCGTCGGAGGGAAATTTAACCTGAGGGGAAAACACAATTTTGGGGTCAAACTCAAATTGGAACACAATCCTCACTTGGAGGTGATAACCCACCCTATGGACAGAACATACTAGGATCACTAGACCAATATTGGAACCTTCTCATTCAGGGAAATCCACAATCATCTGGGGGGAAACAACCTCAAGTTAGCTCTTTCATACCCCCTGGTTCGATCCAGTCATATCTAGGTTCTTCAAATCCCATTTGGGGTTCGAACATTCATTATAGCATCCCTTATCAAGGGAATATTCCTAATCAGTACAACCCTATGGGATACATGCCTCCACATCCACATATGAATATGTCAGGACCTTCACCTTACACATAGACTGCTTAAGGTCCTACTGGTATACTGACAAGAATTCCTCCCCAAATTCACCAGTATCCTCACGTGAATAGACAATTACCCTTTTTAGCCACTTTGGATCTACCCGACTTGTCTAGAATATTGAATGACCCTATCTTACATTCTCCCCATTGGCTCATTATACCAGCCAAGTTACCGTCTGACATTCCCAAATTCAACAGTAAATCAAGAGAAGACCCAAACAACCATGTTATGAATTTCCACCTTTGGTTTTCATCCAACTCTTTGATGGACGACTCCATTCGGTTACAACTCTTCCAACGAAATCTCACGGGTTTGGTTGCAAAGTGGTATATAGCACTACCGTGAGGCTTATTTAATGAATTCAACACCCTCGCCATGGATTTTGTCACACACTACCAACTACCAATCCGCTATGAGACAGGAATCGATATTTTGAGTTCCTTTAAGAAAAATTCGACCACTCATATTTCCGATCACATCCATGAGTGGAGAAGAAGACGACGTTTGATCAAACTTGACCTTCCTGATCAGTTATTGATCAGTTATTGGCTAAATGCTTCACCAAATCATTCATGAATAAAATATCTCATGATATTTCCGTGGGTGGAGTTGTCACTGAAGAGCAGGCGATCAATTGTGCTTAGTACCTAGATCTTGTTTATTCGCAAACGATCACTCTTTACGACTTGCTCCCTAATGCTCTTGGTCCTTCTACCACCACTACCTCAACAACCCCAACAACTTCTCATGTTTTTGATGGTGTGATTGGCACCTTCCATGCTCAACCTCAATCTATGTCATCCTCTCACACCAATCCCAAATCTACTGCTTCTAATTTCCAAAGTGCTCTGAGTCCTACTCCTTCCACCGACAAAACTTCTGAGGTTAAATTCGTTCAATATACCCCTGCTGGCAAAAATAAATCTAAAAAAGGAACGGGTAGGAATAAGGAGGATAAAAATAATAATGCACAATCAAAAAAATCCAAAATATAACCTACTAATGATAAGGATAAGCGTAAGCCTCGATTTCCTTGCCTTATCTATGGTGACAATCACTACACGAAATATTGTCCAAGACATGTCGAGGTCACTAGGTTCCTTCAAGGGACCGCGAAGCCTCCCACACCCGTCGTTTTGTCAAAACCTTTCCCTTCTCAACAGAAGGCTCAATTGGTCATTCATGACCAACCCTCTCCTTCCACCACTTCGTATGTCCTTATGTGTGCTGGTGATTAAAAAATGAACGACGTTGCTATCTCCACTCGGGCCAAACATTACTCTCCCTCAAAGGAGAAAGTTGATAATATACCACCTTCATTGGTTCAACCGCCTCCCTCAACTTCACCTCCCAATGATCCTCTTCATCTTGAACGATCGGGTCTCAATACAGTCCTTTTCCCTCCTCCAAAAGGATTTGTTTGAAAGTCTTCCTTTAATCCTCATGTGCAAGATGCTCAAAACTACATTATTGTAGAAGATATTGCGCAAGCACCCTTCGCGATGTCATCTCTTGAAGTCCTTCAAAGTTATCCCACTCAACAGAAGGCACTGTTAAAGGACATCAGTGGAATTGATCCCATGAATATGAATTTGATAATATTTGACCTGGAAGATCACATTCCAAGTCTACCTCCTCAGCTAGTGTTTTAGATACAAGTTGTTGTAGAGAACAAGAATATACATAGAACTGTTATTGATGAGGGTGCCTCGACGTGCATTATGTATGTTACCTATTGGAAATCCATTGGTTCTCCTCCCCTCACTGAATCACACAACACACTTAAGGCCTTCAATGGATTTGGCTTTAAACCCTATGGTGTTCTTCCCTCATTGTCTATTACGTTGGAAGGAAAATCGGTCAATGTCGAGGTCGAGGTCTTTGATGCACCTCTCGATTATAACCTCTTACTTGGTCATAGCTAGATTGATTCCATGCATGCAGTTGTGTCCACACTTTTTCGTGTGTTACGTTTCCCACACCAAGGGAAGGTGTTTACTGTTGACCAACTGACCTTTTTTAACTTCGATTTTGTACTAGCAGCATACCATTTATCTCAAAGACACGTACCGGGTACTAGAATTTTGGTGTGGGTCTTCTAAAATATTCAACTTTGATGGTTACATTCCCAATCCCACCACCCTATATTCCACCTCCTTTTGTTGCCTCGATAAAAATGATGTCCACCTCTGTTCGCTACCCCGTTGCATCTTATGACCCGTGGATACTACCCGACTCTGGTGATTATCTTTGCTATGGTGAACAAATTCCCTTAAGTCCAGTTGAATCCGCTTATCAAGCTATTCAATCGACAAACCCCTTCTACTCCCTCTCTTGGTGATTCATCTCCTGACCCATTTCATTTCATCTTTATTACGGATGAGATGATCATGTTAGTTATGTCCATGGAAGACACCCCATGGGACGATGGAAATCGTCATTCCATTCTCTTCCTCGAACAACACACCATAGAGAGTTACCAACAGATTTCGACTCTGTCGACCATTGTTGTCATTTCCTCAGTTCTCAAGTCAACACACGATGTGCTTTATGAAGGGAACTTGAGTAACATTTCACCCACCATTCCTCTTGACATATCCATTAAACCTGGAGTCGTCGAAAATGTTCACATCGGATCCACTTGTTCTTATGATGAAGTTGTCACATATAAATCTATTTTTCAAGAGTTCTGTTGTTCCTGAATTTGTACTTAAGGCTTAAACGTACAGTGTCAAGGCATCCGAAAGTATGATAAAGGTTGACAAAAGATTGCACTAACCTTCGGTATAGGAAACTAGTGAGGATTTCTACGTTCTCGTCGTCTAGCTTCCAACTGTTCCTGGATAGTAATATCTCGTTCAATGGCTGCCCATAATTGTTCCAATTCGTCCTGGGTGTCCGCAGTTTTAAGGATTGTGTCAAAGAGATTTAGAGCGATATGTATTTGATTATATAGCCCGGGTTGAATGTTAGGTTGAGTTGCTGCAGGGACAGTCATTTAGGAATAGTTCCAGTATGGAAATGGTTTTTAAAGAGATAATTTATTTGTTGTTTTAATTCGAACGAAATAAAGAGAAACCTTTGCATGAAAAAATGAAATAAGAATCCAAATTGAAGGCCCTTTCCTGTAACTGTGTTGTTTTCGATAAAAATAACGTGAGATGGGAGAAAACATTAAGCTGTGGATGACGTGAAGTTCCTGTCAGTGGAAAACTCACGTATACACAGAAGAAGAAATTGACATAAACATAATTGACCTAGTGTAAATAAACATAAAATTATGTAAGTGTAAATTGGTCTTACACCCGCTGATAGCTGGTGCAGAGGAAAGACAAGAGACAATTACAGAAAAGATGCAAACCTTTCACCATAGTAGTGATCGAACTAAATTACAGTGATACACGTCAATTATGTAGAGAAAAATGAAAAGAAACAAAGAACATGACGAAACAAACTTGCAACACAGTCGTGACAGAATCAGGAATCTTCAAATTGCTTGTATTAACTCCTTTAATGCAAAAAACTCTCTTACCGCTAGTCCCCCAAAAAGTCCCCCTTTATCTCTTCTTTTTGTAATCTATTTATACAAAATTTGCCTCTTGGTTCAAAAGAGCGAAATTACTCCATCTGTCCGAATCTGTTTACAAAAAGGTGCCAGGTGCTTGTTTTTTCTTAGACTTAATACATATGATACACTTGTCTAAAAAATGAAATACAAGTTGTGAAGGTTTTGCATTGACAGCTGGGGGGAGCGAGATAATTCCATTTCACCCATTCTATCTTCAAGAAGTGCTAGGTGCCTGTCCTCGCATGGATTCAGTGTACATGATACACTTGTCCACAAACTGGGTCACAAGCTGTGAAGGCTCGACCTGACAACGGGCTTCGGCAAGATAGCACTCTCGGGCCAACTGTGGAAGTTTATCATTTATTTGTATATCAACGAGTTCAAGGGTGCCAAGTTGTGCACTAGGCTGAATCAAATGTTTGTAGATTTGAGCTGGGTCTACCCTGTCCATGTTGGAGATTTCCGCTGAATTTCTGTCATTCCCCTCCTTTATGTCGAGAGAAATCTGATCTATATTCGTCTGCCTTAGTGCCTCTGTGTCACCTCCAAGCCCTATCCCTAACTGCTCACCATTTATGTTATTGACGGCCTCTTCTAACGAATTTGCCACTTTTTGAGCCTACTCTTTGCTTAAAGTAATATACTGTTCCCAATTCTTTAACAAGATATTACCCCTGGTTTGTTCGGAAATGGTGAGCCCGGGATGCCCTGAAAACCTGTTGTTGGTCGCTATCACTGCCTCTTGGAAAGCGACCCGAGCAGCTTCTACGTTCTTTTCTTTGTTAATCAGATTCTCAGAGATTCGCTGTATTAACAAGCAGTCTTCTTGAATCTCTCCTACTTTGTTTAGCAGGCTCTGTTGAGCAGAGGAGATCCTGCTCTGAATATCAGTTGCTCGAGATTTAACGATCTCGATGTCAACCACTTTGCTTTCTGCAACCTCCAACTGAGTTTGCAGCTGTGTAATTGTATCCCTCTGCTGGCCCGATTGTACCCGACCATCTCGGATTGTAGAATTTGCTTGTTCCAGCTTGGTCTTGAGGACTTCGATTTATTTTTTATCGGCCAATTTGGCTAGCTCTACTGCTCCACTCGCTTGACTCTTAACGTCTTCCACAGCCGAAGCCACTCTGGCTTCAAGAGTCTTGATCAGGCGATTTTTTGCTTTGAGCTGCTTCTTTAACATTTCGACCGAGAATTGATTTTCCATCGCATACGCTCCTAGAATTCCTGCAATTTCCGTGGAAAATTCATCTTTCCTTTTATTCATCCCATCGGTCATCACTTTGAATTTCTTAGCAGTGGACTCTCCCTCTTGATAAAATTCTCGTTTCACCACATCTTTCCTCTTTTTGTCAAAGAAGAATTCATTAGGAGGGAGTTCCTCTGCCCTTATAGGTCTCAGTTCTTCACCAAATATCCATCCTTCGCTAACGCCTCCCTGTGCCGACTACAAGGGTGTGACAGAGGTGATGGGTTGCCCGATCTGCTTCGCAGCCTTCCCTGGTGTGTTGAGTGGATCTTGCTCTTTCGGGGGGTTAGAGGTTTTCGTCCCTGCCTCCGGATTCTGAGCTTCTGGTGGGTCTGTGTCCTTTATTTCCACCTCCGGACTATGCTCCTTGGGAGGGTCAGTAATCTCTTTTTCTGTTTCAGGATTCTCCTCTCGCTCAGGACTCTTCTTCTTTTTTGGATTCTTCTCCTGCTCAGGACTCTTCTCTCGCTCGGGACTTTTTCCCTGTTCGGGATTCTGTTCCTGCTTCCCTTCCTGACATTTTTTGGGATTAGAAGTCTGCCCCGCAGAAATTCCGGCCTCCTTTTCTTTATCCTTAGAAAGTCCCAAACCTCCCAACACAACGCGAAGGCATCTTCCCCTATGTCCCTAAAATTTTAGAACAGAAGCCCTGTCTTCGGGTGCCAGAGATCTGATTCGAAATTGCACTTCCGAATATGACCTCACCGCTCGGAAAACATCATCCGAGGGAGAACATTCATGTTCGAACCTCTTTAATCCGCAATTTCCCAAATGAGTGCTTACGATCCCCTGAGGATCATGCTTCTTGTACTCGATAGATACTAAGCTCAAGTCTTCTATGGCTTCATCTTCAGCCTTAGCATGTCTGAAATCTAATAAGGAATAGGAATTAAGTCGAACAGGAAAAAACGGCCATACCTTTTTTGATGACGCTTTGAGCTCTTTGCTTACTCCGCCGATTACTGTTTGTCGCGCAATCTCACGACAAGCTAGCTTGTCGGGGATGAATTGTGGGAGTGCCAAAGGAGGAACAGCGGCTCCGAAAACTCTCAAATAGGAGAATTCTTCCTCTACGTACCAGTCTGCGATACGGATCAAATTCGTAGCAATGTTATCAGAGATGCAGGGTGGTGTAAGACCAAAAATGGCGACGTGCAGGGGCACTATCACCCAATTGAAAATATCATAAATAAACTTATTTGCGTTATTTTCCCACAACTTATCGTGGTACTCATGTACAGTCTTCTCATGGGTTGGGCTCCAAGCCCAATTCATCAAAGGAAAAGGCGTCAGGGAGCATATCGCGTCCATGATATATGCGGACATGAAGAATCTGGATGGTCTCCCAGCTGCCTTTTTCTCCCGGTACTCTGTGACCTTGTTGGAAATACTTTCGGAGAGCATTTTCGCCCAATTGAATGAGGAACCTTCTGCTACCCGAAATATGAGAGGTACCCACTGGATGTAAAAATGCGCAGTATCTTCCCATCTGAAAATCCGACAAGTCATCATCGCCACATACATATAGTTTGGCTCCAACGAAGAAATTGAATACACACCCTTGTCGTTCACTCTGAATGTTGAGGAATGAGACACCCAATCTTTTATCAAGCCTGGCATGGTTTTGTCAAATTATTCGCACTCCTACTTTTTGAAGTCCACCAGTAATTCTTTGCCATATGTGCATTCAGAGGTTGATGGGAGCTTATACATAGACTGGATATGCTCAGGCCTAAAAGTCCCAATCATGGCCTGTCGGTCATTTACGATAGTTCTGGAAGGCACGTCGATGTGATCCAATGCCCATCGGATCACGTCGTAGTATGGGAGCAACCGAGGTCTGGTTGCAACCAGGTGCATTCCCGACTGAACAATTGTCTTGTACTTAGTGTTCAGGTCGTCCTTCACAATATCTTAGTTATAATCATCAGAGTCTGAACAGTTTACCGACTCGGATTACAGGATATTTGAAATAGACGACCAGGTGGATACTGAGCTGCTAGTCCGAGGCGAAGTATCAGAGACGTTGTCCGGACCTTGTGCTGCAACCTCGACATTTTCCTTCACTGCTCTCCTTGGCGCCATGACTGAAACTTGCTTTTTAGATCTTCTCCAATATACCTATGAATACATGCGGAAATGAGTATCCTCGGGGGAAGGTGAGTTCTATGCGCTAATAAGAAATGTTTTTTTTAAAATAAAATGAAATCTCGTATATATTTGAAAATCATGTACCTTTGACATAAGTCTGTCAAATCGTGAATAAAACCAAATTTATTGAAAAATCCGACCTTATTCCTTTCATGGATTTACCCTAATTTCTCATTTATTGTCATCAATATTAGGTGGCTTGACAGGTACTTGGGTTATGGAGCGTAAGAATATACCTCGTGAAGTGTGCCAACCTTGAAGCGCGAGGCATATTTTATTTAATTTAAAATTACAAATCTTAACGACTTGAAAAACTTCCTCGCCTTTCGTTGCATCGTGAACTTCGCTTTTGTATTTTGACCCTTTAACCCGCGAAACTGCGATGGCCGATCTTAAAGTAATCAATGGTAATCGTGATTTGGCACATCCTTAATTACATCATTAAATTATTCGCAACATCGTGACTCGGGAATTCGAGGACAGACTTTGGGGAGAATTATATGCCGAGTCGCGATATCGCGATGTGGTGACGATTAAGGCTTGAATTAAGAGAAGGAAATCTTAGATTAGGGGACTAACTAATCTCGTTATAATTATGTCGCAACTTTGCGAATTGGAGTTTTGGACACCTTAACTTTATGAGAGAAAATGACGAGCGGCGACGTGCCGAGAACCAAGTTTATCCGTGGTTAGTTTTTTAACCTTGGTTCTTGACTAAGGTTATCAAAAACGTTATCGTGTTCTAGGATCTTGGGGTTGTAAAAACAAAAATTTAGGGTCGACGAATGTCGAGGCACGAAACTCCGACAATGTCTAATCAAGGGTTAAAGGGTTTACCATAGTCAATGCCTTGGGTGAAAGATTGAAAGAACGAGTTCGCAGTTTTGTGACTCGGGACTTGTGAATTCAAATATTTAAAGTGTCCGACTGGCGACATCCCGAAATAAAACAAGAGAGCAAACACTCTTGCGAAAAATGGACCTTTTTTGAAAGCGAAAACGCATTGCTATTCATGCGACAAGATTTGAGAGTTTTATGATTTCGGAAGGAGAAGAAAAACAACCTTAGATCTCAAGTATCAAACATTGAAAATTTGCGCGAGGTGAAAAAATAAGGGAGGCTCCAACATAGGCTCCAACTAGGGATCTCGCTTCCCTGTGAGGTGGGAAGAACAGTAGACCAGGTGCCAAAATTGGGTAAATGGAGTCATAGGCTAAAATCAAGGAAAAAATCCAAGGAAAAAGATAGAAAGGGGGAAAAAACTTTCGCTTGGTAACCCAGAAACTTTTTCGAACTCAGATGCTCTTTCCAAACACAGTTGAAGTCACCTTTGCAATTTTCCCTTTCTCACTACTAAGTTTGGGGAATGCTTCAAAACAGTCGTAACTGCCCTAGGATATTCAACAGGTCTTGTGATTCTCAGCTTGCATCAAAGAATGATATTATATAATCTAAAAAAGGGGAGTCCCATCGGAATTTGGGGAAATGATCAGGTTTTCAAAAAGCGTTGATTACTAGAGTTAATTGATGTTTATGTATAACAGCCTTACAGATCTCTCAAACATTGCTTCACTGCCAGCGATCCTGTTCAGTACCCCAGTGAAGTTGTCTGACCCTTTTTTACTGAATTTCTTTTCACCACTTCGGAAAATATTTGTGCGTTTAAACGCTAAGACGAGGGCAATCATTTATGAATTTCCTTTCATCGTCGTAATGGACTAGGTGGGGGAAATCATTTCTGAATTTCCTTTCACCACATGTCTCAGTAATTTATTTTTTAAAACACGAAGATGGGAGCAATCAATTTATATCAGGGCTGAGATCTGTGTAATATTTTTTATCAGAGGTCTGTCAACTTATTTTGATTATTCGGTATCAACCTTCCTTTGACCCTCATAAGACCTTTAGTTCTTAGGGGGACAGGGGAGAATAATAAAATTTAAAGGAACATCCTGTTCAAGCAAGCTTTGATTTTTCGGACGCTATTGAAAAACCTAGGAAAGTTAGGATCGCTATAGGCGTTCCTTAGCTTAGCAGAGGATCAAGTAGTTGTGAAGACCAACTTTCTTATTAAGATCTGCTTCGGAATCCCTGGGGTTTGAAACGAAAAACCTTTTATCCCTTCCCAAAGGCTTGGGAAGATAGTGACTCACTAAAGTTAGGCCCAAAAATAAACAAAAAACAAGGCAGCAATCAAATGGATTAATATCAAAAAGGTCACAACAGTTCTGTACTAGTCTTCGAATGCATTTGGGAACAAAAATTATGACTGACTGTTTTTGGGTTTAACATATTTATTCAAATTTTATTTTGAATATCAAAGCCAAAAATAATCCTGTTATCTAACCATTTATATTGCAATTTGAACAATATTACCTTAGATTGCTAAAAACATCCTTTCATGACCTAAGTATTGAGAAAACTCACCTCTGTCTTTTCTTTTGAATTTCTTTGGGGATTATGAATTATCTTATGTATCACCTGTTTTATGTCGTCCTATTTCCAACATTGATCTGCACCTTATGTCTTGAGCATAGTTTCGCCTACAGCTGGAATCCTGCAAAAACAAATATGAATTGGTTTAAAATGCGTCGAGAGTCTATGAAGGAAAACCAAAAATTAAAAGTAAATGCTTGAGCAAAAACATAAATATGTACAAAAATTCATAATAAAATTTATTTATTTACAATTATATATATACAATTTCTTATTTTTCATTTTATTTTATTTCCTTTTTCATCTGACGACATGTCAAGTCATGTAATGCTTTAGATATCGCCCATTGACAGGGGCGCTGAGAACTTCTCCATCAATATTTTCCAGGAGAAAGGAATTTTTTCCTTCTGGAGCCGAGACCCTAAATGTTCCATACCAAAGGTAGTCAAATTTGCCATGCTTCACGGCTTCTTCCCTTCTCGCATCCCATCTTAACACCAAGTCACCTGGGAAGAACTCTCTGTCCTTTGCTTTGAGATCGAACAATGCTTTCATATCGTGCTGGTATTTCTGCATTCTCTCATCAACCTCCACTCTGAGCTGTTGAACCTCAATCAGTTGGTTAATTCTTCTGGTTACATGATTGGGCTCTTTGTTTTGATCCTGCCATAATTTCATCACAGGCAATGCTAAGTTTATAGGAAGAACCACCTCGGTCCCATATACCATATGAAAAGGTGAAATGCCGATAGACCTGATGCGGTTTTCCCACAATGCGTGATTTAAATGGACATGCCAGGACCTCTTGTTTTCGTTCAGTACTTTTTTTGTTACGTTTACTAGGATCTTATTAGACAATTCAGCCAGCCCATTTCCCTGAGGGTAATAAGCAGTGGAATGGCCGAGAACGATATTGTACTTTTGGCAGAAGTCGACCATAGCCATGGATTTGAAAGCTTGAGAATTGTCAGTAACGATCTTTCAAGGACATCTGAATCTTGATAATATGTTATCCTCCAAGAAGTCGATCACCACCGAGTCTATTGCCCTTTTAGTTGGAATCGCTTCCACCCATTTTGTAAAATAATCAGTGGCCGTTAAGATCCACTTATGCTGAGCACTGGAATGGGGATTAATTTCCCCTATAAAGTCTAATCCCCATTGTTGAAATGGGGCTTCAGTTTTGACTGGAACGAGTGGTAATGCAGGGAGTTTCTACTTACCAGCGAATACTTGACACGAGTGACAGGCACGTACTTTGGCATTAACATCCGAAAATAGTTTTGGCCAATAATATCCGGCCCTCAAAATCTTGTAGGCCGTGGCTCTCCATGCATGGTGTCCTCCACAGATTCCTTCATGGAATTCCTCTATGACCAATGAAGTTTCCGTCTCAACCAGATAGACCAGTAATAACCTAAGTGGATCCTTCCAGTATAGTTGATTTTCTGAGATGCAATACTTTACAGCATGGAGTTTTAGAGTTATGTATTTGGCTGGTGTTAATCCATCTGGACATTTCAGGATTAACAAATAGAAAACTATATTTTTATACCAGCCTGACGACGTGAATTTTTCTTCAACCTTGTTTGGATATGTCTGGTCATCTGGCTCTTGCAAGTGTGTATCTTCGTCTTCTCCTTGTAGGAAATTGATGTCAAGAGCTCTAAGGTTCGACTCAGCCAGGAGTTTGGCCAGGCCCTTTCCTTTTATTAATTTAGTTGGCTTGATTTCTAGATCAAATTCTTGTATTTTAGCGAGCCAACGCCCTCGTTTTCCATCACTATCCGGCTGTACCAATATATCCTTCCCAGCACTAGTTGGTACATACGCGATAATTTTTGAATGCAGAACATAAGTCCTGAATGATTTTAGTGCTTTCACCATCGCGTACGCCTGTTTTTCTATTATATCATATTTTAGCTCGATGTCTCTAAGGCTCTTGCTAAAAAACACGATTGGGCGTTCAAAGCCTCCATCATCTTTTTGCAGCAACACCACGGCGATAGTATGTTTGGAAGCGAATGAGAAGATGAGAAAATCTCTCAAATAATCTAGGCTTGTTAACATAGGTGCCTCGTTGATGAATTTTTTGATACACTCAAACGACGCCTTAGCTTCGATCGTCCAATTTACTCTACTATCTTTCTTCAGCATACCTGTGATCAATTTGACAATCTCAGCAAAATTGGGCATAAATCTTCTTAAAAAATTTATTGTACCTAAGAAAGATTCAATTTCTTTAATGTTTCTAGGAATACTGATAGTTTGTATCACTTCAACCCTCTTAGGATCAATCTTGATCCCATTTTTAAATACGATGTGCCCCAGAAGCTTACCTTCCTGCATAGCGAAATGTGATTTCTTTGGATTCAAAGATAGACCATACCTGCGGCATTTTTCGAAAGTTTGTTTTAAATGGATCAAATGTTCTTCATCGGTTTTAGAAAAAACCGTCAAATCGTCAAGGTAGATTACTACGAACTTATCTCTTTCTCCAACGAAAGCGATATCCATAGCGCGCTGGAAGGTAGCCCCTACATTCATTAAACCAAAAGGCATTTTATCATACATGAATATACCCCATGGTGTGGTAAAAGCGGTTTTTCCTCTGTCTTTCTCGTTCATGGCGATTTGGTTGTATCCAGAAAATCCATCTATCATAGACATTCGATTTGCTCCAACCACCCTTTCCAGGACATGATCCATTTTAGGAAGTGGATAATTATCTTTAAGAGAGGATCTGTTCAGGTTTCAAAAATCTACACACAGTCTGATTTCTCCGTTCTTTTTTCTGACAGGAACCAAATTCTCCACCCAGTCTGAGTATCTTAGAGGTACAATTATTTTCACATCTAAAAGCTTCTTAACTTCCTTTTCAATAATAGGCAACAAAATGGGGTTAAACTGCCTGAGCTTCTGTCTAAAAGGTTTAACTCCGGGTTTCAAAGGTATCTTGTGCTCAATTATAGAAGTATCATATGTTCGAACCTCATCATAGGACCAGGCGAAAACATCTTTATATTGTTTGAGTAAGTCTCTATACTGGTCTTTTACCTTGGGAGGGAGGAATTTAGATATCTTTACGATTTTGGCTTCTTTTCCAGTTCCTATGTCACAATCCTCCACTTCTTCTAGTTGGGGTTGCAAAGTGGATTTCATAGGTATGTCGTTCTGATTGAAGAGTCTTTCCAAAGGAATTAAGCCTTTCGGGATTTGGTTATTTTTGAGGACCAACATGCGATGATCGGCTATTTTTTCTTGGAAAGTTTCAGGATCTTCATCTTCTTGCATGACCCACATCGGGTCATTTTGGTTTTCTTGATCTGGATGGGTTTCAGAGAACTCGCCTATTGCTATAAGAAATTTATGAATTTGTTCGTCATCTTCAAAAACTTGCCAGTGTCGGACATTGTCTGGTATAGAGGGTTTATATCTGATTTCAATATGATATTTTAGTTTAACATTCGTGGGAGGGAAAAAATTCGAGGCTGCCTTAGCCAATGCGTCAGCATGTAGATTCTCTGTGCGAGGAATAAAATGGACTTTTATAGATGAGAAAAAAATCTCCATCAAATCCCAAGCACAATTTCTGTATGTTCTTAGTCGGGGATGCTTGGCTTGGTATTGTCGATTTACTTGTTTTACTATCAATTCAGCGTCACCGTAAACCTCCAAATTTTTTATGTTTAACTTCTTGGTTGCCTCTAAACCTAAGATTAATGCTTCATACTCGCACACATTGTTGGTGTAATCTATGTCCCACTGCAAGCGATATGAGAAAGGAACGGTAAACTTACCTTCAGGTGTTATCAAAAGTATGCCAGCACCAGCTCCTTCAGAAGATGAAGCACCATAGAAGTACATCTTCCAGAGACCACTTTTGCATAGTTCTTCAGTCAAGGGGCTAAGCTCTTCTTGCTTCATATCAAGTTCTTCTGGACATCCATTTAAACCATCATCGAAAGATAATATGCAACTTCCCAGATCTTGGTCCGCAACATAAATGGGAAAATTATTTGGATTCTGAGGATCACTAACAGTATATGCCAATCTTGTTTCTCTGTACAATCAGGTAAAATGACCACCGAATACAGGAATTGTGGCATATGACATGTCCAATTGTAGAGAACCTCCCAACTTGGCTCCCCATGATCTGGATAACAACATACCATATTTGGGGGGAATATCTGCAATAACCACATCCATCAAGACACTCTTGACTGGGACCTGAGCCAGGGTAACAACCAGATCTTTTATCATTCCCATACATTTAACCTTTCTTGAATCAAAAGAGTATAGATCTCCATATGGTCTAGTGATATGGAGGCCCAGCCTCTCCATTATAATTTTGGGCATAACATTATGTGAAGCCCCAGAGTCTAACATGCAGTTATGTAGCAGTTGGTCATGTATATTCAGGGTGATATAGAAAGGAGTGACGTTGTCCTTGGATCCCTCAAAATGGGGACCAAAGGTGATGTTAGGTCTATCATCTTCTAGGTTGATAACATCAGAGTGACTTTTGGGCTCATAAACACCCATCACTTTGGCAATTTGCTTGCGATAAGTTGGGTTTTTCGCTAATTCTACCAAAGGAATCGGTATCTTAATTTTATTTAATTCATTTTCAAAATTGTAAGATGTATTGGCCTTGTCCATTTCTTTGGTTAAGAATTCCGAGGTTTTTTCTTCCGATTTGTTTGTCTGAATTGTTTTATCACTTTTGACCTTAGTCTCAGATGTAACTTTATCTATCGGCTCTGTTTCCTTTGTTTGGGTTTCAGCTTTTTTCACCTCAGACTCTTGAGTCTTTGTTATATTGACTTTATTGCTGGGCAACAATGCCTCTTCCAAAGGAGGTTCATGAGATTGATCCCTTGGCAAGATTTTCTTAGGTTGGTTAGTTGAGGTGGGCTTATTTTTTGATCTCAGATTGTATCTGGGTTGAAAATCGGCCGCTATCAGTTCTGTTTCTAGTTGATATACGCAGAGGTCAGCATGATCACCTTCTTCTTCTTCATTAGACGATTGAGGAGTATTTAAGGATTTCTCATAGTCTTCCCTAGTCAGAAATGGCTGCGAACACTCATCACCGAAACATGCAACTTCATCTTCCAGATCTCCAAAATCTTGGAGGTCACTTGCTCCTATAAAATTTTCGTTCTTTAGTGGAGCTTGTATTTTTTGATCTTCATTCTTTATTTGCTTCTGTTGATTTTGGGGATTTGGGTTTCTCTTGAAGTCCCTTTTGTTAGAAGAATCAGCTTTAGCCTGATCCAACTCCATCCTAGAGATTTTGTTAGACAGATCTTTAATTATTCAGGCCATATCATCCACTCTATCATCATTGTATCTGTTTGACCCGGAAGGACCTACTGGTTCCCTATAGCGTCTATTATCACGGTTGGTCGTTTCTACTTTAGCCTTCAACTTACCTGAAGCCATCATATTAGATTCTATTTCGACAACATCATCTTGTATTCTATTTAGGGTAGCTCCTCTCCTTTCTCGCAAAAGCAATGCAAAATCAGGTTCGAAAGCTCCCGCAAAGGTTACTTTGGCTGAGGGTTCGGAAGGTTTAACAGTGACTGGAATTTTATTATACAGTTTGTTAAATCTCAGAATAAATTCCATTACTGTTTCTGAGTTCTTCTTCCTTAGGGACCCAAACTTGGTAAGGTAGTATAAGTGATCCTTTCGCTCTCCCCATTGTCTGAGGAAAGTGTCTTCCAAGGCGTTATATGTCCGAATAGAAGCTGCAGGAAGACTCCGAAACCAAGTTCGGACCTGTCCTTCGAAGGTTTGGACAAGTAGTCTCGAATAGACATCCTCGTGCTCGATACTGCATATGTGTGCGAACTGGTCAAAGAAGTTTATATGCTCGGCTGTAGTTAGGTCTCCCTCCCCAGTGAACTTAGGAAGATTTTTGATGTAGTTGTCAGGTAAATCATGGAGGTGAGCGGGTAAAACTAGGGGAGCGTATCTCACTGCTACTTTTGCAAATACTCTGAGAGGAGGGTCATTTGGATTTCCTCCACCTCCTCCTCCAACGCCCGCCATCGACTTAGGATTAAAAAATGGGGGGGTAGCACACTCTTTTGAATCAGGTGAAAAAGGGAAGTTCTAATGAAGAAAGGATGGTATGTCAAAAGATAACGATCTTTCCAAAGGACCTTTTCCCTTGTTTATAGATGGGAAATTTTGATGTGGCTCACTCCTAAATTCTGAGTAGTCTGTTTCCAGATATTTGGTATCAGACAGAGGGTTGTGGGAAGTAAGAGGTTCTGAAGGGCATTTAGTCTTTACAAGTGGTTTTTTGGGTTTATTAACTGAAGCAGTTGCCTCTAACGAGCCTCTCGCTTTTAAAATTTTCTCAGGATTATTAACAAGCGCAATGAGCTTGCCACCCGGGTTCTGTCTGGTATGCCTTCTACCAGACACCAGTTTGTGTTTCAGTGGAGTCTCCAAGTGAAATATTTAAAAAGCCTTAAAACTGTGTGCACTCTATGTTCACTATCAAAGAGTAACACTATCAATGAAATAGTTTGTCGTTCTCCCAGGGAAAAGATTTCGTAACTTCACTCCCCGACAACGGCGCTAGAAAGATGTTGTTCCTGAGTCTGTACTTAAGGCTTAAACGTACAGTGTCAAGGAATCCGAAACTATGATAAAGGTTGACAAAATATTGCACTAACCTTCTGTATAGGAAACTAGTGAGGATTTCTATGTTCTCGCCGTCTAGCTTCCAACTGTTCCTGGATAGTAATATCTCGTTCAATGGCTGCCCATGATTGTTCCAATTCGTCCCCGGTGTCCGCAGTTTTAAGGATTGTGTCAAAGAGATTTAGAGCGATATGTATTTGATTAGATAGCCCGGGTTGAATGTTAGGTTGAGTTGCTGCAGGGACAGTCATTTAGAAACAGTTCCAGTATGGAAATGGTTTTTAAAGAGAGAATTTATTTGTTGTTTTAATTCGGACGAAATAAAGAGAAACCTTTGCATGAAAAAACAAAATAAAAATGAAAATTGAAGGCCCTTTCCTGTAACTATGTTGTTTTCGATAAAAATAACGTGAGATGGGAGAAAACATTAAGTTGTAGATGACGCAAAGTTCCTGTCAGTGGAAAACTCACGTATACACAGAAGAAGAAATTGACATAAACATAATTGACCTAGTGTAAATAAACATAAAATTCTATAAGTGTAAATTGGTCTTACACCCGCTGATAGCTGGTGCAGAGGAAAGACAAGAGACAATTACAGAAAAGATGCAAACCTTTCACCATAGTAGTGGTCGTACTAAATTACAGTGATACACGTCAATTATGTAGAGCAAAATGAAAAGAAACAAAGAACATGACGAAACAAACTTGCAACACAGTCGTGACAGAATCGGGAATCTTCAAATTGCTTGTATTAACTCCTTTAATGCAAAAACTCTCTTACCGTTAGTCCCCCAAAAAGTCCCCCTTTATCTCTTCTTGTTGTAATCTATTTATACAAAATTTGCCTCTCGGTTCAAAAGAGCGAAATTACTCCATCTGTCCGAATCTGTTTACAAAAAGGTGCCAGGTGCTTGTTTTTGCTTAGACTTAATACATATGATACACTTGTCTAAAAAATGAAATACAAGCTGTGAAGGTATTGCATTGATAGCTGGGGGGAGCGAGATAATTCCATTTCACCCATTCTATCTTCAAGAAGTGCTAGGTGCTTGTCCTCGCATGGATTCAATGTACATGATATACTTGTCCACAAACTAGGTCACAAGTTGTGAAGGCTCGGCCTGACAACGGGCTTCGGCAAGATAGCACTCTCGGGCCAACTGTGGAAGTTTATCATTTATTTGTATATCAACGAGTTCAAGGGCACCAAGCTGTGCACTAGGCTGAATCAAATGTTTGTAGATTTGAGTTGGGTCTACCCTATCCATCTTGGAGATTTCCGCTGAATTTCTATCATTCCCCTCCTTTATGTCAAGAGAAATTCGATCTATATTCGTCTGCCTTAGTGCCTCTGTGTCACCTCCAATCCCTATCCCTAACTGCTCACCATTTATGTTATTGACGGCCTCTTCTAACGAATTTTCCACTTTTTGAGCCTGCTCTTTGCTTAAAGTAATATCCTGTTCCCAATTATTTAACAAGATATTACCCCTGGTTTGTTCGACAATGGTGAGCCCGGGATGCCCTGAAAATCTGTTGTTGGTCGCTATCATTGCCTCTTGGAAAGCGACCCGAGCAGCTTCTGCGTTCCTTTCTTTGTTAATCAGATTCTCAAAGATTCGCTGTATTAACAAGCAGTCTTCTCGAATATCTCCTACTTTGTTTAGCAGGCCCTGTTGAGCAGAGGAGATCCTGCTCCGAATATCAGTTGCTTGAGATTTAATGATCTCGATGTCAACCGCTTTTCTTTCTGCAACCTCCAACTGAGTTTGCAGCTGTGTAATCGTATCCCTCTGCTGGCCCGATTGTACCTGACCATCTCGGATTGTAGAATTTGCTTGTTCCAGCTTGGTCTTGAGGACTTCAATTTCTTTTTTATCGGCCAATTTGGCCAGCTCTACTACTCCACTCGCTTGACTCTTAGCGTCTTCCGCAGCCGAAGCCACTCTGGCTTCAAGAGTCTTGATCAGGCGATTTTTTTCTTTGAGCTGCTTCTTTAACATTTCGACCGAGAATTGATTTGTCGTCGCATACGCTCCTAGCGTTCCTGCAATTTCCATGGCAAATTCATCTTTCCTTTTATTCATCCCATCGGTCATCACTTTGAATTTCTTAGCAGTGGACTCTCCCTCTTGATAAAATTCTCGTTTCACCACATCTTTCCTCTTTTTGTCAAAGAAGAATTCATTAGGAGGGAGTTCCTCTGCCCTTATAGGTCTCAGTTCTTCACCAAATATCCATCCTTCGCTAACGCCTCCCTGTGCCGACTGCAAGGGTGTGATAGAGGTGATGGGTTTCCCGATCTGCTTCGCAGCCTTCCCTGATGTGTTGAGTGGATCTTGCTCTTTCGGGGGGTTAGAGGTTTTAGTCCCTGCCTCCGGATTCTGAGTTTCTGGTGGGTCTGTGTCCTTTATTTCCACCTCTGGACTATGCTCCTTAGGAGGGTCAGTAATCTCTTTTTCTGTTTCGGGATTCTCCTCCTTCTCAGGACTCTTCTTCCTTTCTGGATTCTTCTCTTGCTCAGGACTCTTCTCTCGCTCGGGACTTTTTCCCTATTCGGGATTCTGTTCCTGCTTCCCTTCCTGACATTTTTCGGGATTAGAAGTCTGCCCCGCAGAACTTCCGGCCTCCTTTTCTTTATCCTTAGAAAGTCCCAAACCTCCCAACACAATGGGAAAGCATCTTCTCCTATGTCCCTGAAATTTTAGAATAGAAGCCCTGTCTTCGGGTGCCAAAGATCTGATTCGAAATTGCACTTCCGAATAGGACCTCGCTGCTCGGAAAACATCATCCAAGGGCGAACATTCATGTTAGAACCTCTTTAATCCGCAATTTCCCAAATGAGTGCTTACGATCCCCTGAGGATCATGCTTCTTGTACTCGATAGAGACTAAGCTCAAGTCTTCTATGGCTTCATCTTCAGCCTTAGCATGTCCAAAATCTAATAAGGAATAGGAATTAATCCGAACAGGAAAAAACGACCATACCTTTTTTGATGACGCTTTGAGCTCTTTGCTTACTTCGCCGATTACTGTTTGTCGCGCAATCTCGCGACAGGATAGCTTGTCGGGGATGAATTGTGGGAGCACCAGAGGAGGAACAGCGGCTCCGAAAACTCTCAAATAGGAGAATTCTTCCTCTACGTACCAGTCTGCGATACGGCTCAAATTCACAGCAATGCTATCAGAGATGCGGGGTGGTGTAAGACCAAAAATGGCGACGTGCAGGGGCACCATCACCCAATTGAAAATCTCATAAATAAACTTATTTGCGTTATTTTCCCACAAATTATCATGGTACTCATGTACAGTCTTCTCATGGGTTGGGCTCCAAGCCCAATTCATCAAAGGAAAAGGCGTCAGGGAGCATATCGCGTCCATGATATACGCGGACATGAAGAATCCGGATGGTCTCCCGGCTGCCTTTTTCTCCCGGTACTCTGTGACCCTCTTGGAAATACTGTCGGAGAGCATTTTCACCCAATTGAATGAGGAACCTTCTGTTACCCGAAATATGAGAGGTACCCACTGGATGTAAAAATGCGCAGTATCTTTCCATCCGAAAAGCCGACAAGTCATCATCGCCACATACATATAGTTTGGCTCCAACGAAGAAATTGAATACACACCCTTGTCGTTCACTCTGAATGTCGAGGAACGAGACACCCAATCTTTTATCAAGCCTGGCATGGTTTTGTCAAATTCTTCGCACTCCTTCTTTTTGAGGTCCGCCAGGAATTCTTTGCCATATGTGCATTCAGAGATTGATGGGAGCTTATACATAGATTGGATATGCTCGGGCCTAAAAGTCCCAATCATGGCCTGTCGATCATTTACGATAGTTCTGGAAGGCAGGTCGATGTGATCCAATGCCCATCGGATCATTTCGTAGTATGGGAGAAACCGAGGTCTGGTTGCAACCAAGTGCATTCCCGACTGAACAATTGTCTTGTACTTAGTGTTCAGGTCGTCCTTCACAATATCATAGTTATAATCATCAGAGTCTAAACAGTTTACTGACTCGGATTGTAGGATATCTGAAATAGATGACCAGGTGGATACTGAACCGCTAGTTCGAGGCGAAGTATCGGAGACGTTGTCCGGACCCTGTGCTGCAACCTCGACATTTGCCTTCGCTGCTCTCCTTGGCGCCATGACTGAAACTTGCTTTTTAGCTCTTCTGCAATATACCTGTGAATACATGCGGAAATGAGTATCCTCGGGGGAAGGCGAGTTCTATGCGCTAATAAGAAATGTTTTTTTTAAAATAAAATGAAATCTCGTATATATTTGAAAATCATGTACCTTTGGCATAAGTCTGTCAAATCGCGAATAAAACCAAATTTATTGAAAAATCCGATCTTATTCCTTTCATGGATTTACCCTAATTTCTCATTTATTGTCATCAATATTAGGCGGCTTGACGGGTACTTGGGTTATGGAGCGTAAGAATATACCTCGTGAAGTGTGCCAACCTTGAAGCGCGAGGCATATTTTATTTAATTTAAAATTACAAATCTTAACGACTTGAAAAACTTCCTCGCCTTTCGTTGCATCGTGAACTTCGCTTTCGTATTTTGACCCTTTAACCCACGAAGCTGCGATGGCCGATCTTAAAGTAATCAATGGTAATCATGATTTGGCACATCCTTAATTACATCATTAAATTATTTGCAACATCGCGACTCGAGAATTCGAGGACAGACTTTGGGGAGAATTATATGCCGAGTCGCGATATCGCGATGTGGCGACGATTAAGACTTGAATTAAGAGAAGGAAATCTTAGATTAGGGGACTAACTAATCTCGTTATAATTATGTCGCAACTTCGCGAATTGGAGTTTTGGACACCTTAACTTTATGAGAGAAAATGCCGAGCAGCGATGTGTCGAGAACCAAGTTTATCCGTGGTTAGTTTTTTAACCTTGGTTCTTGACTAAGGTTATCAAAAACGTTATCGCGTTCTAGGCTCTCAGGGTTGTAAAAAAAAAATTTAGGGTCGACGAATGCCGAGGCGTGAAACTCCGACAATGTCTAATCAAGGGTTAAAGGGTTTACCATAGTCAATGCCTTGGGTGAAAGATTGAAAGAACGAGTTCACATTTTCACGACTCGGGACTTGTGAATTCAAATATTTAAAGTGTCCGACTGGCGACATCCCGAAATAAAACAAGAGAGAAAACACTCTTGCGAAAAATGGACCTTTTTTGAAAGTGAAAACGCATTGCTATTCATGCGACAATATTTGAGAGTTTTATGATTTCGGAAGGAGAAGAAAAACAACCTTAGATCTCAAGTATCAAACATTGAAAATTTGCGCGAGGTGAAAATACAAGGGCAGCTCCAACAAGTTCTATGACATTTTTTCTTGGAGCTATGAAGAGATGTTGGGTATTAACCCCAATATTGTTGTGCATGAAATTAAGACCTATCTAAATGCTAAACCCGTTCGGAAAATACTTCTCCCAATCCACCCCCATAAAGTTGCCGCTATCGAGCTCAAAGTTGAAAAACTTCTCAAGGCTAGATTTATCTATCCTATGGCTTTAACCAATTGGGTATCTAATCTAGTTCTGGTTAATAAAAAACAAGGCACGATCCATGTATGCATTGATTATAAGGATATCAATAAATCTTGTCCTGAGAACAATTTTCCAACCCCCCTCGTCGACCAGATCATCGACGATTGCATCCGGAGTGAAATATTATCTTTAATGGATGGTTTCTTCGATTATAATCAGATCAACATTTTACCCACGGATCAACACAAAACTTCTTTCGTTTTTCCTTGGGGTACCTTTTCCTATCGAAAACTACCTTTCAGTTTCAAGAATGCTGGTGCGACTTTTCAACGTGCCATGTCTTAGTCTTTTCATGATATCCAGCACATCGTGCAACCGTATCTCTATGATCTACTAATGCATTCCATGCATCGCCGAGATAACCCGACTCATCTTTGAGCCATTTTCCTTTGCTATCGTTACTATCGTATACATTTAAACCCACACAAATGTGTTTTTTTTGTGGAGTCCGGCCGACTTTTATGTTTTATTGTTTCACTTCATGGAATTAGGGTGGACCCTTTGAAGTTTGAGGCCATCCTTAATCTACCCCCTCCTTCCACATTACGCTAGCTCCAAAGTTTGCAAGGGAAGGCAAAATTTTTGCATCGATTCATTCTGAATTACGCTGAGTTAACGCTCAGATTTACTCGACTGTTGAAGAAAGGTTACACATTTGTATGGGATGAGACTGTCAACAAAGTCTTAGAATCTTTGAAACTTTCCCTCACACATACACCACTGCTTTTCCCACTAGATTACAGTCGAGACTATTTCCTCTACCTCGCCGCTTCGGACTTTACCATTGCCATTGTTTTAGTCCAAGAATATGATTTGCATGACTAACATGTAATTTATTATTTGAGTCAGAGTCTCACGACTACCGAAGCCAAATACCTACATGTGGAAAAACTGGCCTTGCCAGTTGTTCAAGTTGTCCAACGTTTTCGTCACTATATACTATTATGCAAGACCACTGTCATTTCTAATTGAAACCCTATGTAGCACATCCTTACACGCCACTTTCTAGGGGGAAAGCACTCCAAATGGATAGTGATTCTCTAGGAGTTCAACTTAGAGTTTGAATGCACTAAGTCTAAGAAATATTTGGTAATTTTTGAATTGATATGTGACCTTCCCTCCACTGAAACATAAACTATGGCAGAGGATTACTTACCTAATGAATCCCTTTTTCTAATCAGTTCTAATGACGCTTGGTATGGAGATATTATCATTTATCTCTACACTCAAACTTTTTGGCCTGATCTCTCTAGTACAGACCACTGTCGCATACGGTATCAAGCCCGTCAATACATAATTCTCGGTGACAATCTTTATCATCGTGGTGTTGACTTTATTTTTCGACACTGTCACACCTTCAATGAGGATGAGAAATATTTGAATGATTTCCACTCTAGAGCATGTAGTGGTCATATGTCTAGGTATGCCACTGCCCAAAAGATATTACGAGCAGGGTACTTCTAGCCTTCTTTGTTTAAAGACTGCATAACTATCATCCAGAAGTGCCATGCTTGTCAAACGTACAATAACAAGATAAGATATCACCACGCTCCTTTACACCCTGTAGTTTCCATTGGTCCTTTCGAAAAATGGGGCATTGATTTCATGACATGTAATCCTCACTCGGTCGGGGGGCATGGATACATCATCGTAGTCATGGATTATTTCACAAAATGGGTCGAGGCGATTCCTAAATTCCATAATACTGGAAAAATTTCAGCCCTATTCATATTCAATCATATCATCACACAATTTGGAATCCCGCAAGCTATCGTCACTGATCACGGTAGCCGTTTTAGAAATTTCATGATGTCTGAGCTTACTGAAAAGTTGGGTCTTTGGCATGAAAACTCAACCCCCTACTATCCACTGGCCAATGGCCAATTTGAAGCGATAAACAAACTTCTTATCACTATGCTTCGACAGATAATAGGAATTCACAAGACAAGTTGGCACACAATGTTTTTTTCATCATTATGGGCCTATCGAACATCTGTGAAGTCTTCCATGAGGTTTACGCCTTTTCAATTAGTGTATGGTATCGAAGTTGTTCTGTCAATTGAATGTGAGATACCATCGTTGAAGCTAGCCATTGAACTTCTCCCAAACACCTATGCCAAGGAAGAACGTCTATTGTATCTGATGCAATTAGACGAAACCCGTCATGATGACACCCTAGTTATTGAAACCCAGAAGAAATGTGCAAAATCCCAATATGAAAATCATGTCAAGCCACGTGTTTTCTCTGAAGGTGATCTAATTCTCCTCTACAAACAAGATCGTGATTTACTAGGGGCCAAAAAAATTGAGTCCATGTGGCGAGGCCCTTATATCGTGAAACGAGCGTTGGAGAAGGCATCTTATGAGTTAGTGGATTATGATGGCATTTCTTTGAGTGAGCCTTGGAATGGGATTTACTTAAAGAAGTATTATGCTTAAGCCATATTTGCATGAGGGATTGTATTTTTACTGTATCATACTCTTGTGTGCTAATTTTGTGTGCTTTTTCGTTATTTGGTTTCGAACTCCAACTACTTACCTCGCATTGTGATTGGTTTCCAGATGTCAGCATCTTCACTACCCTACACTGGCTTCGTCGATGGTGCTAGTCGTAGTACTCAGAACTTAGCATATGCTTCTTGGGAAATATATGCACCTACGAATGAGTTAATCAGTCTACATGGTGTGTGCCTCGGTCGTGCAACTAATAATATCGCGGAATATAGTGCAGTCATTGAATTATTGACCAATGTTATTTCACATAGAATCCGTCACCTTGTTGTATGACTTGATTTGCAATTAGTGGTGCTACAATTAAGTAATGTCTATGTTATCCAGAGCCCTATTTTGTTAAGGGTGTATTTACGAATTCGCCTCTTGGAATGTCATTTTGATTACATTGAATATCAGCATATTCCTAGATGTCTAAATACATTAACAGATGCATTAGCTAATTATGTGTTAGACAGACATTTGAGACACTTGTAAATCCAACCAAAATTCACATTAAAGCAAGTAATCCGGTAGAAGCCTCATGTATATATATAACGATAAAAGTGTTTTACAAAAAGGTGTTTTCATCCGAAGACCAAAAATATCAAAATGAGAAGAACTTGGCTTCATATACAAAATAGCATCAATGTTGTTTTTCACGATAGCACACTACTACTCGTGCTACCCTATGAAGTATTCGACTAAGTGAACCAGATACCCCCACAGTATGACGTTGATAACATCTCGAAATCTCATCAATGGAGATGTCTGAAATATCTGTTGTCAACCCCTCCAGGTTCTTCTTGACCGCTTCATAATCACCAGCATCCCTTCCTACTACCACAACTACTTCCCCTCATCTCTGAATAGGGGATGTACCCAGAAGATGATGCAGCCCTACATCTGCATTGTTAAAAATTTTTGATTAGTCATTGGATTGAAAGCATAAAAAATATTTTATATTGCAAAATTCACAAAAAAATTATAAAAAACAAAATGTATTTCTTACCTAAGTCTCCCCACTGAAATCCCTCAGGTAGAACCAAGTTAGGGTCGCCTTTGAAATCCAAACCATCATAGGCGTAATCATCTACCATCAAAAATTGAGGCCTCAACCAATCAAAAAATACATCATTATACTTCACAATAGGGTCGACCACATGTTGGGCCATGAGGTCACACCACCTCTTCATCCTTGGATCTCATGGGGTCGGTATGCCCCACTCTAACTATAAACGTAAATGGGGGACCCTCTCTAGGAATAAAGACACTAAGATAGACTCGTACCCAAATTGTTTTAGGTCCCCTTTCTTGCACTTTGTTAGATGTGTCTTCATGCTGCGAAGAACACTGTCACACCAGTTGAATACCCGAGGCTCCATGCACTCCACGACATACTTAAAATAATTCTAGAGGGACATGTGAGGAGATGCACTCCCCTCCATGCATGAAATGGTAAAAATAATAGTCTGTAGGGGTAAATATCGGACACCCCTAATGGCAACTTTTCATTTGCGTCTCTCGGCCTCAAGATCGCAGTACCTATGGACATACTCAATCATTCGCATACCTCCACCTCTACCTCTTGTCAAATTCACATGGGCCCCATGAAGAGATAACCCCATCAATAAATAGATATCCTTGATATCTAAGGATAGTACGTTGGCACCCACATGAAAAACTTGTTGATCCACATCCCACATGTGGACTAGATACTCCAATAACCTCAGTTGGGCCCTCATGCCCTGGATTTTAAATAATTTCAGTAACCCACACTGGTGGAGGGAATTTATAGTGCCTGGGTCATTCAAAGAGATGTAATCATCATCTTCATGTTCCCTCTCCCTCCACTCCATCATTTTGATGATCAAAAAACTGCATTGGGACAATAAAGGGAAGTTAGCATCCTCATTTGCTGCTTTGGAAAGTTTTTATTGGCTAAAACGCATGAAAGAATTTTTTATTTTCGGATTCCACAGGTGGAGTATTACACACAGTGTGGGTTTCTCCAGGTGAACCACAAGACACCTGTGGAAACCTATGGTTTTTGCAGGTCCTGATATAGGTCACCTGCAGCGGCCCCAACGCACACCTACCAGCCTAAAACTCAACTCAAAAATCCATTTTAAACCAATAAAAATGAAATTTAATCTGATGAAAAGAAAGAGGACAAGGATATTACCGTTTTGGTGGAATCCATTCATTGAATGGTCACCTATGCCTCCCGCAATCGACAGCCAAATTCTGAGGTAAAAATAGGGTTTCTAGGTGGGTTTTGGGCAAAATGCAAATGAAATAGTTAAAAAGATATTTTACCCATATTTATTTCACTTTTTACTTTTTCTATTAATATTTCATATTATTTAATGCATTTTATCCAAAACCTAAGGGTCTAATGGTCTCATGAGTATTTTTTTTTCTCGCAGATGGAAGAACTAGGATCCTGAACAGTGAAGTACGAATATTTTTTGTGATTTGTTTTTATATTTGTCACATGTACAAATACTTTTTAGGCTTTTCAGGAAAAACCTCAAGCTCGATATTTCTTCATTCTCATGCTCGAAAATCAACGAGAACACAACCGAGTATACTTTTGTCATATTTTGGTACTCGTCATGGTAACACAAAAAGAGACACTCATGGAGTATCCTTTAAGCTCTTTTCTCACTCCCTAAAAATGAAAAGATTGTCAAGCGACCTTGTTCTTTTCATGCTCGTAAAAGTATTTGAAGAAAATGTTCGATGGGTGGTAGGTTATCACTTTTTCGGTCTCATCAAACTAATTTACGAAAAAGGAACTAGGAGAGTTCTCTTTAAGTGTTTTTCAAACTCTCAAAACATGAAAAACCCTCGAGTTTTCAATCTTTGGACTCGTTAAACAAACATCGAAAGACCCATATGGGACCGAACCACTCCTTCTCAGGGTTCGTTAAACATACTCCAAGGGACTCGTTTGAAGGATGAGCTTATATCAACAATCATACATTATTCTCCTCAAGCTTGCGTAAAAATAAAGAGGTGGGGGAAATTTTGGGAAAGAAATGTGTCTATGTATTTGTGTTAGTGGCAGTAATAGTTTCTCTTGAACATGACACCCACTTTATCATTATATATGGGTTGGGAAATCCATTTGTCTCTCGTCTAACTTTTTGCAAGTTCATATCTTGGGTTGTCCTTGATTCAATGCTTCCAAGACCATTGTCATGTCATTCATATGTTCAAGAGAAGTCCAAACAAGCCCTCTATTGAGTTGGCCATCTGCAGTTGTCAATTCCTACCATGTCAGCCTTCCCTGTGTCAGTTTCAAGTCATTTTCATACTTTGATCTACCCTAAATCTGTTAATTATTTCGTGTCATTGATGGGGTATACATCAAGGCCCTCTTGTGATGAGTATTTTCCTATCAACATCAACTCATCATCCAAGAACAAGACCTAGAAATCATTTAGTACCTTAGAGCTTGCATGCCTCAATGGCAAGTCTCTTCTCTTTCGACAGTTTATTCACATCATTGGTTCCTAATCAAGAGATTCCATCGAGAGTTTGACTTCAGCTCATTTATTCACATTCGTTGGATTGTACCAAGGTACCTTGGGAATCATTGACATCAATGGTGGTTTCCCTCGCACTTGTAAATGGTTTTCATCAATGACCAGTAATCAAGTGGTTTCTACCATGTTCGAATTCAACACCTATAATCACATGGCTAGATTTTTACTTACAGACAATGGGATTGAAGACCCTGGATATCATCATTTGTGGTCCAGGCTATGATGGAGTATTTATGATTTGTATTGACACATAGATCCACTTTGTATGTCTCGTGTCTATGTATGAATTTGAGATTTCTAGTACATATATCCATAGTGTATTCCTAGTGGCTATGTATCATTTTGATGACATGGATCCATAGTGTATGATTGGTGGCCATGAATGAAATTTATGATTTAAATCACTTGCAGTCTGAGAATTGCAATGCCTACCTCATAAATGGTATAATATTCTGCAAATGTTTGATTATCTGCAGGTTCCTAATTGGTGCTCTCCTTGTTCCCGACACACACATGCATTTTACAAAGTATTTAGGTTGTCATGAGTTCCAGCCTCATACTTTAGGGGGAATTTTGTTACACGTTATTTTGGCCACCCTGATGATGATTCTATAAGCATGTGTTCAGGCTCTCAAAAGGATACTTTGCATGAGAAAAGTAATTGATTTCTTCCTCTACAAAATTGGTTTTTAGAAGGACATCGCAGGCTGCATGTAGTACACATTGCAGAAATCCTTGATTTCTACAGGGTGCTCTATACCTGGCTCATGGGGTTTCTGTAGATTGTTATTAGGCAAGGTGTGGCGGTGTTTGAAAGCTAAAGAAAGGAAGAAATTCATGAAGGTTCTAGAAGGAGGATCTTCTAGAATGTGAGGTGGCGTCCATATGGTTGGGATCCTACTAGCTTCTTTGATTCGGTGGGATCATCCTCATCTCTTTAACCACTTCTCCTTCTCCTATATAATTATGGTTTCTCATGGAAAAGGTTAAGAAATATTAAGAAAAGAATTGATGAAAGAATGGGCTAAAGACTGTATGAGAAATCTTGTTTCAATTGATGATTGAGGTCTCCATCTTTCCATCAAGATTTTGGGGATCATCTTCATGCAAATTTTAGAGCAAGTGTACGTGTGTTGGAAAAAAGGACCACTAAAAGGGAACTTGTGACATTAAGTTTGGTTGTATCTTCCACTTTTACTTAATATAATATGGTGGTATGTTTCTTTCCCATAAAATCAATCTCATTTTATTACATGACTCCTTGATCACATGTTTAAGTTTTCGTTGAATCTACTATTGTTTCTTTCACTTTGGTTGGTTTGTGTCATTGTAGATATGATTTCACAAGAGCACCGGAGTGAAGTAGGGAAAATAAAGATATAAGGAAGTGATATTCAAAGGTATTTCACTCATTCCTTCTTTGATAATAAATTCAATGATTAGAACTTAAGGAAAGCGTCATGTCCCGTCTTGTTTTGTTCTAGATCTAGGTAGATCTAGGGATATTAGTGTATGTCCGCATTCACCGATTTATCCAATAATAATAGATTTCACTACTAAATTTTATTTTGAACATAGATAGAGAGAGAGGTAGAGGTTGTAACCTATTACATGTTTCCAAGTTGAATATGATTCTTGTATAAAACCTATGACGTTTAAATTGAATAAATTCATCAGTTTATTAGAATTTTTTGTATACAAGTTGGTTAATTGTGCTAAGAGTATCTGAGCACCTGCAAATTTGTTATGCCAATTGAATTGATTGACCGTGACACTCCATCCTTGTTTATCCAACACAAATTCCTTATAAGATGGATTAGATGTTGCTTTATAAATCCAAGTAGCAGCCCACAGTAGTTCATCCTGCCCGGCATTAATAAAAATATGAACATGACACATCAAGTGTGGTGGGAAATCCCTTTTGTATTCTCAAAGCCTCCAATTTGTTCATGGCATGGATAAAATTGGTGTATGAATTCACATTAGCAATTGTGTGCAGGAATATGTACTTCGAAACAAAAATAGGAGCAGTAGAAAGGGCATAAGATACGCAGTATTGGGTTGCAAATTGGAAGAGTCGTAGAAATGAGGAAAGATAAATTAACATGTATATGCACCAATCAAAAAAGGAGAAATAGTTGAAGCAACATGAAATTTGTACTCACATATTGAGAATATTAATGTGATTTTGTTGAGAAGGCCATGGTTGCAGAAGATAGAGTTGTGGAGGAATCGGCAACAACTTGAGAGCCAGGAGAGGATGTGTTGATCTGCTTCAATGTCCGAGGGGTATCCATGTCTTCTAGTTTCTCCCAAAATTCATGATCATTGTATCCATTTACCACCTTAGTCCATAGTGTCATAGGAGATGTATGAGCCTTCATTTAAAATATGTTCCCCAAGAAATTGATTAGAGAAATTAGTTTAGTTGTTTTTCCTGATATAACTCAAATTCAGACTTATTAATTTCCCAAGAAATAAATGTCAATGTGAATGACATGGTCCATACAAATTTTACATTGTCTCCTGCATTGTAGTAACCCCCGGTCAGATCTACCTGCAAAATCATCGAAAAGTAAGTCGTAAGAGGATAGAAACCTATGATTGAGATTGATTGAATTGCATTAGAACTTAAAATACTGAGGCCAATTTCTATGTGCCTTGTAGCCTATGTTACTTGATGGTGAAAGTGTCTACCTAGAAAACAACAAACAGCCTAGAAGAGATAATATTCCCTAGAGTGTCTACCTAAAAATCAACAAACTGCGTGGAAGAGACAATTTGCATGTGAGACACTCGTTGTGGATTATGGAACATGTGGAAGGTGATTTCATACCTTTTGAATCTTCTAATGGAGCACATGGAAAGTCATTTTTTTTTTAAATAAATGTAAACATCAAAGTCAATAAACTGTTTTAACGTTGTTATAACAATAATTTAAAAAAAATGTGGTGACTTTAGTTTCATAAATTTTGGATATAATTAAAGATGGTAATCAACAAACTTTGTTATATGATGACAAAGAAAAAAAAAATCTTTAAGAAGTTCATTATGATTTGTCCTTGGAAACTGCATTGCTAGAACTACTCTATCCTCTCAGATATTATCATCTCATTCCCCTCAATACCATCTGATGCAGAAGCATCGCTCCAACTCAGCAATGCGCCAGCTAGACAGTGTTCTCAGTGTGCATTCAAGGATAGAGAGGCGCAACCTTCTCATTTTAAATTATGAATTTGCAATTGAATGTTGTAAGACTTGGAAGAACCGAGCCATGCCTTGTATAGGTAGTAGATAGA
>JASDQU010586778.1:3124-32068 GCA_032191745.1 Picea mariana | reverse complement strand
CTGGGCAGAATCTTGCAAGTCTACCTGGCTTTCACTAGCACAGAATGTGATTGCCTTGACACATGATTTTAAAGTGTTTGCTTCCCCATGTTTGAAAAATGCTTCTTTTATAAGTTGAAGCACAGTCATGAAATTATGTTCTTGACGTTTGAGTGAATAAAGCTCAAGCTTCATATGCATGATAATTTCCACTATTGATGATACCTTCACCTTGTCTACTAAATATCTCCTCAACATCTATGGATAATGCTTCATCATACCTGTTGTTACTTCTCGTTTATTATTGTCTAGTACCTCCTTCTGAGATTTGCTGAGTGAAGGCTTACGGTTATCAGCAGTAGGAACGATCTTCTCTCCTACTGCTTTCTTGATAGAGGCACATAAAACACGAACAAGATTTGTGGCAACTTTCTCTGTAAGTTCAATCCTTGGATTATCATCTAAAAGCATAGAAATTATACATTTCCAATCTTTCATTGCCTTCATATCTTCCCAGACAGCATCAATCACATAGTCACTTAGAATTGGATCTGTGGAAAATTCCTTTAATATTTGTAGCAACCTGCCTAAAGGAAGTTCAGACTTATTTTCCATTCCTTTCGGCATAGGCTGTGAGCTGATAAATTTCTGAGCTATTAAGTGATCAAATACTAATTCTCCAACAACACAGTGAATGAGTGGTGATTCATTAATCAATAGGTCATACAGTGGACCAAGCTCCTCATCTGCAAGAAGTTGATGCCTTAATAACTGTTTCAAGAGTCCTATGGCACTAACTGCCACAGATATATCAATATCATCTGCTAGCTCAATCATACGGTTGCAAAATCATTCTGTGAAGAGGCTAAGTGATGGCACATTATCATCCACCTCATACAGATTTTGCAGTTCCATTATAGAGATTTTGCGGACAACAGCATTCTTATCATTCAAAGTCCAACCAAGGTATTTCAAGTATAGATCTTGTAGGAATAGGGATAGATAAGACAGAATCCATGAACCGATAGCTCTGATACATGCAATCTGAATATCTGGATCTACGTCTCTATAACGATGCATAAAAAGCCTTGTAAATATTTTACACATCATTTCCTCTGCCATAGTTATCTTTTCATGCGTCGCAGACAATGTCTTATTCAATGACTCCAAACGAGGGCCATCTTTCATTTTCTTTTTCTCAGCATTCAATTGACGTTGTGTAGTCTCACGCTATCCACCAAGTGTTTTTGCAACAGTAACAAGTGATGTCACAAGCTGGAGTCCAACCAATGTTGTAACCCGTCGAAAAACTCTTGGAGGAGTACATGAAAGAGAAATTTCTCCATGAATACTTGATCAAACAAAGGTCCATCCTGGCACTCAAGGATAAGACTGTCCAAAAACACAAGAAGGTTTTCTTTGAAATTCTTCAAATCCTTTTGCTTGGATCCAAGGTAGTCTTCTATATTTCCATCCTTGGCCTGGTTTACTAAGGAAACCACAAACCCTCAATCCGGTTGCAGACCATTTTAAATTTACATCCAAGCTAACTTATTACATAAAATTTGCAAATCCGGACTCTAAACTCGCACAATCCTCCAAACAGTAATAAAAGTATAGATGGAAAACCCTAGAAATGCCAGAAACTTTCACAGGTCGCATAAATAAAGAGGTATTCAGATCTAGCTCTGAAAATGTCAAACCATATCAAAACAAATGACCAGAGTTACCTCAGTACGATTTATGAATATAAGGAAACCATCATATTAGCGAGCACGAGCGTGGCAAGGAATAGCTTAATTTCTGGTAAGGAGGTAGGTGTTTACAGCTGTAATATCCCCTATAACACAACTCAACAATTATATCAATTGGTTGACCAATAAACAATGATAAGTGCGTGCGCAATCAATGTTATACCAAAGTTTTTAATCTACCAGGAATCGAATTGCAATCAATACCAAACCCAACTATGCACCAATGTAACCACCGATATCCATAGCTTAACCAATGTGCCGATATATGTAACCAGCATACCAATAGTTACAACAGTAGCCGTAGGCATTATATTAAAAGATATGCATGAATATCCATGTATCTTATGAAACCAAAGGTTGAGTGGGCCAAATGAGAAGCCAATCCAAATATTAATGCATTGCAATTTCAATGAAATCCAATCACACAATCGATATAAGAATGTCCAATGAGTATACCAATGCGTGCGAGTGTTATACCATAATGTTCAAACGTCCGACATGAAGTTCAAAACCCAAAAATCATGTATTCGCCAATGCATTAATCAAACGTTTAACCAAGGTGTCAAATTGAAATTACATAAAGTTGATATGCCAAGAGCTATAACAAGGATCAACAATAAGGATCACAAAAGATAAATCTTGACCCCCGTGCAATTCCATGAATCAATGTTCAGGCAAGTCATAAAATGCGAATTCAAAGGCTAAATGTCTTCAATAAACCGACTTATATAATCCATCGAAGTATGAAAACCGATCAAAGGATATTGCCGATCATGTAAAAATCAACAAAAGGATAAGCGCAATATGCATAATGACACAGAAGATATTGGCAGTTCAGACAATGATCAAAATATGGCCTCGAAAGAAGAAATCTTCATGCTTACACTCGTGAAGACTTAGCGAAGACAAATGTGCAAAAGTCTCAAGAAATGAAAGTTTCGTCTATTTGGAAAATGCGACGGAAAACTTGATGTTCGCAAGACATAGGTGTAGGCAGCTTATAGGGCAATAGAAAAAATTGTATTGGCTACCAACAGTACTTGACTGGGTCATATGGTGTGTCGACTAAGGTAAACCCTCCTGCTTTTTTTTCTTTGGCTCTACATGTTTTCCCATCTTTTTCTTCTTTTGATATTATCTACTTTAGATAGACTAAGATTAAGTTCTTCGTGCATATGTCAAACCTATCTATGAACATTCCATATGTCTTTCCATTGTCTTATTTGTTTCCATATGTTTCATCTTTCCTTCTTGGAACCATTCCCACTTTTGTGCCTACAATTCCTATTCCACTTTTTGTTCTTGTTTAAGTTGCTTATCCAAGGTATACCAACTTCTTGCATCAACTATAACATTTATTCAACTATCTAATTCCAAAATTAATGCTCAAGTAACATTTAATCTACTAAAATCATTGGCATAGTAGGTCTGTCTATTTTTTAAGATGGTATTAATACATGTGGTTGTGACTCATGTATCATGAAACTATTGCTTAACTTCTTCAATTTTTTTGTACTTGTGATTGAGAATGGCTCCCATTTGGTCAATATTTAATTGTCAATTCTCAACCAATAAGTGTTATTGTTAACTAATCATGTATATTTTCAAATTCTAGATGTACTTGACTGGGTCATATGGTGTGTCGACTAAGTTAAACCCTCGTGCTTGTTTTTCTTTGGCTCTACATGTTTTCCCATCTTTTTCTTCTTTTGATTTTCTTTGCTTTAGATTCATGGTTGACCTGGTCCTTCACTCATTCCTTTCTTCACTAATTGTCTTATATAGTTCCTAGATTTCCAAGTTTGAAGATTCTATCAAATTGAATATCATTATTACTTTCCTTTCTTTCTCTTCTTATAGTCTAAAGGTGGTGATGACATCTAATAATATTAGTCATTAACTTGTTCTTCATTTTTCCCTTATCTTGTTCATTCTATTCACCCCCTCCATTGTTGTGACTTTAGTTTCCTACACTTGCATGGTTTTTCACTATGGGGGTCGGCTCTATCGAAATGGGCTCCTTACTGAATTCAATGGGGTCTTTAGTTGACTACATTCCTTAGTTTCCCCCAATCAATTGTTATAATACTGAGAGGAGGGGTGAATCAGTAATAGATATTTTTAATCTTTTTAACCACGGTATGCAAGTGTTATTTATCTTTATGATCAATATAGCATTATCATCCAATAATTGTAGAGTAAATAAACCATGAACAAATGAACAATCATACACATACATAGTACACTATTATTTTTTATGTGGAAACCCAATGTGGGAGAAAACCATGGAATGTCTTTTCTTATTTGTCTATAAGAATTACATTCATTGGAAGCACCAACTTTTTTTGTTTTCCAACTGCAACTAGAAGGAGGCTCTCACCCCCTATTTTTAGGCTACAACCTAAGGGAATATCCAACTCCTCAATTTTATGGCTACAACTAGAAGGAGGCTACAACCCCCTATGTTCTCCAGATACAACCGGAAGGTGGCTACAATCACCTATCCTTGCCCCATCCAATTGCCCTGAAATATAAGTGCCAAATGTAGAAACTGAATATGTCATTGTCACAACCTATTCTGTCAAATCTTTCACTGAGAAACCTATCATTGTATACTCATAAACCAATCTGAGCTGATCACATATGCCTCAAACACTATACCACAAGTCTACACATCAAACCATATGCTATAACCTCATTGTTATACAACATCATCTGTACCAATAACTTTAGAAACATACCTCAACCAAAAGCCCTCAAACATGAGCTAATACTAAACTTAAGTAGATCTTCACAGCAATCCCTAAACTTCCAAGAGGGCATCCAACAGATTTACAAGGAAAATCTTCAACCAGATTCATAAATTCAACACTACACATATGAAAACCATACCTTTTTTTTTTTCTTGTAGCGTTCTTATGCCTCAGTTTTGTTGTCACGATTATGTTGCCATGAATCTCTTGTCGCGATTTTTCTACCTTAGTTTTTCTGTCATGATTTTTCTACCACACTTTTCCTGTCGCGATTTTTTTGTTGCACATTTCCTGCCATGATTTTTCTGACACACTTTTTCTACTGCACTTTTCCTGCCATGATTTTTCTGTCGTAGTTTTCCTACCATGATTTTTCTGCCACACTTTTTCTGCTACACTTTTTCTTCCACACTTTTCTCTATCAATAATACATGCCCAAATAACCTTTCACAAAATAGATATTCAATGATATTCAATAGGTTCTAATGGGTGAGTCTTTCTCTTTTATTTATAATTCCATGTAGTTTTCTCAAGGGGTTTCCTTCTAACCAACTTAACCCACTTTCCTTCTTTTAGGGATAACCCACTTCTAACCACTTGTCCACTTATAACTCACTTTGCTACAAATAGTAAATTCTTCACTTCTAGTTGCAACTAAATTATTTTTAATTATTTTCTTATTGCAACAACTTAACCCATGACTAACTCCTAGTTTCACCCACTTGACTATTCAAATTCTTCTAGGAGCTTCTAGAATTGATTTGACTTCTTTGACCTTCTAGATAACTTATGAGGGTTCTCCACTTCACCAGGCCATAACTCTCTAATAGTGAGAAGTTATGTGACATTTCGTGTATCACTAGAAATGGCATGACATGTACTATCCATTTAGAATGCTCTTACCTACAAATATATTAAACTTCATACCATTATACATCAATCAAACTAAAGTCCCTTAATCATAATTTTGTGGCTATCATAATTTTCTACCAAACTTGATTCAAGGGTTGACACCAATTACAACCAACTAAATTAATCAACAATCTCCCCCTTTGGCATTGATGGAAACACCCTGATGCAATATTGAAGTCATATCATTCATGCTCCCCTTGAGACCATCACTCCCCCTGGAACCATGCCTCTGTGCTCTCTCTCCAATAATATAACTCTCTATCCAGCATCTAATAAATCTCTCTCCCTTTGAAATCAATGGAAAAGGTAACTTCCCATCCGGGGTTGCTCCCCTTAACTAAACTGTCCTTGGGGGTGCTCCCCTTGACTGAAATATTCCTGAAACGGTTACCCCAACCTAAAGTGTCATATTTATGGTGCTTCCTCGTGTAAATATAAGACATATAAGATAAGAATTCAAAAGAATTCATTTTGGAGTAGAAATTAATCTGAGTCTCTGGCGAAGATACTCAAAGGCTTCCCTTGGAAGCAATTTTGTAAATATTTGTTACGTGTTCTTTTGTTCCCACATATTCAACTCTGATGTTCTTCTCTACAACATGTTCTCATAGAAAGAGATACTTGATTGGAATGTGATTCACCTTGGAGTGCATCACTGGGTTCTTTGAGATACTAATGGTGATTGTATTATCACAATAGATTGAAATGGGCTCATCATACTCAATCTGTATATCTGTCAAAGTTTGTTTCATCCATAGAACCTTTTTACAACATGTTCTTGTTGCAATATACTCTACTTCGGATATAGATAATGATATTGATGATTGTTTCTTGCTTAGACAAGATACCAAACACTCGCCCAAGTAGAACATTTCTCCACTAGTGCTTCATCTATCATCAATGCAACCTTCCCAATCTGAATCTATGTAGGAAATAAGTGATAAATCCTTTCATTTTAGATTCCATAATCCAAACTCTTTTATACCCTTGAGATATTTGAATATCCTCTTTACTGCTAGAACATGTGATTCCTTTGGTGCTGCTTGAAATTTTTCCACCTGTCCAACTTCCTACATTACATCTTGTCTGGATGTTGTCACATAAAGTAAGTTTCCAATCATTGACTTGTATTGCCTCTAATCTGTAGAATTTGAATCATCATCTTTACTTAACTTGCAATTGGTTTGCATAGTAGTACTGACTGGTTTACAATCTTCCATTTCGAATCTCTTTAGCATTTCCATGATATACTTGGTTTGAGAAATAGAAATTCCTTGGTTGCTTTGACATATACGAAGACCCAGAAAGAAGGATAGTTCTCCAAGTAATGACATTTCAAATTCATTATGCATATCCTTTACAAATTTCTAGCTCAACTTGTCATCATCACTTCCAAAAATAGTATCATCAACATAAACTTCAATTAATAAAATACTATCTTGAGTTACCTTGATGTAGAGGTTGTTGTCTGCATTTCTTTTCCTGAACCCTTGTTGCTGTAAGTATATGTCTAGTCTGGAATACCATGCTATGGGGGCCTGTTTGAGACCATATAATGCTTTCTTTAATCTGCAAACATAATCTTCATTTTTTGATAACTGAAATCCTTATGGTTGCTCAATGTAGACTTCTTCTTCTAGATATCCATTCAGAAAAGATGATTTCATGTCCATCTGATGCACTTTAATATTCTTTGAACATGCATAAGCTAGTATCAATGTGATTGCTTCCATTCTGGCTCCTGGGGAAAATGTCTCTTCAAATTTGATACCTTCAACCTGTGTGTATCTTTTACATACCAATCTAGTTATGTTCCTAGTAATGTGTCCATCTTCATTCAATTTATTTTTGAAGAATCATTTTGTGTCGATCACATTCTTGTACCTTGGTCTTGGAACCAATTCTCAAGTTTCATTCTTCTCTATCTGATCCAATTCATCATCCATGGACTTTAACTAGAATTCATCCTTGATTGCTTCTTCAAAACGTTTTTGGTCAATCAAAGATAAGAGTGTTAGGTGTAGTTGTTTTGGTGAACGAATTATTCTTCTAGTCTTAACTCTTGCATATTTGTTCCTGATAATCTAATTTGATGGATGATTCTTTTGTATTTGTTTGTTAGGTGTCTTTGGAGGTACTTGTTGTTATTTCTCATCTACTTCTTTTTTATCTTCTTCATATTCCCCTTCTATTGCTTCTGCATCCTTTTCTTCTTCTTCGTAAACATGTTCCACTGACTGTTTTTATTTTTCCTTTAATTTTAATCCACCAATCTCATCAACCATTACATTGATTCTTTCCACAACTTTGTTGATCCTTAGATTGTAACATTTGTATGCTTTCATTGTACTTGAGTAACCAACAAGTACAACTTTGTCTACATGAGAATCAAACTTTCCCATTCTTCCATCTTCTCTTTTGTTGTAGAATTTGCTTCCAAAGACTTTGAAGTTCTTCACATTTGTTGGTCTTCCTTTCCATAGCTCGTAAGGATTTTTGTCAATGTTGTTCTTGAGAATTACTATGTTTTGAATGTGAATTGTTGTATGCACTGCATGTGTCCAAAAATCATATGTCAACTTGGAATCCATTAACATTGTTTGAGCCATTTCTTGTACTGTCATGTTCTTTCTTTCGATGACCCCATTATGTTGAGGTGTTATAGCAATGTAGAATTACCTTTTTATACCATGCTTTCTACAGAAATCCATGAATTCCTTTGAAGTAAACTCTCCTTCATTATCATATCTCAAGCATTTTATTTTTTAATCCATTTCATTTTCAACCATTTCCTTGTATACCTTGAACATTTCAAATGCTTCTGACTTATTCCCGAGAAAACAAACTACAATCGTTCTTGTATAATCATCAACCAATAACATAAAGTATGTCTCACCTTTTAAACCATTTGTTCTAGTTGGTCCAACTAGATGAGTATGCACAATTTCTAGTGGTCTTTTCGTTGAGTATTCCTTTGATTTGAACCTGGTCTATGTTTTCTTTCCTCGTTGAAAATTCTTCCATTAAGTGTTGGTTGGCTTCGTGATCTGGGGAATTTCTCTGACTGCTTCCTTTTTGTTGACTTTGACAAGGTTATCAAAGTTTATGTGATCCATCCTTCTGTGCCATAACCAAAATTCATCTTCCTTCCCTAGACAACACTTTTCATTTTCAATTTCACTTAATACATATATGTTGCTTGAAGTTCTTACAGCTGTTGCAACCAATTTTCCTGAACCTTCTTTTATTATCTCACATTTTTGTGAATCAAACATAATCTTATGACCTTGGTCACACATTTGACTTACAATTAGAAGATTATGTTTCATATCTTCTACTAGTAGAACATTTTCTTCCTTGGTATCCTTGTTTCCAATTCTAACTGTGTCATTTCCAATGATTCTAGTTGAGTCGTCATTTCCAAAGGATATTGATCCATATCTTTCCTTTCTCAATGTTAGAAAATTGTCTTCATCACCTTTCATTTGCTTTGAGAAACCACTTTCAACATACCAACCATGTTTCTTATGCTTAGCTTATAGAGAAAGTGTGCATTATTCATTGTTATATTGATTTTTCTTTCTTATCCATGTTCTCTTATGAGGTTCTTGTCTTTGGATGTTGTTATTATGTTGTGATTCTCTAGGAGGGACTGTCATTTTACAATCTTTGGCCCTGTGTCCAAAGTTGTTGCACTTGTAGTATTCCACTTCAGTGCTCAATGATTCAAACATGTTGTAGCTTCTTCTTTGTGTTTCACTAGGCCTTCTTGGATAACCATTTTGTGTATAACTTTCAAAGTTGTTTCTATTCCTACTATTAGCTCTGCAATTTACAGTTTTATGTTCAAAATTATTGCATGCATAACATAAACCAAAAAAGATATTTTGTTACCTAGGAGTTGAAGATATTCTAAAAGGAGTTACTCTTATGAATCCTTCTTCTTCTTGAGTCTTGTTTGTTTCTTATTGTCATTGATTCTAAAATATGAATCTTCTCAATGGAGGAGTGTCCCTGTAATCTTCCTTGTAGAACTTCTTATCCCCTTTGATTGTTTCTGCATCTCTTTTTGGATATGTTTCTTGATCTGTCATTTTGGAGCTTGATCCCTTTTCTTTCTGATTGTATCCAAGTCCAGACTTGTCGTGATTAGGCCTTTGACTGTTGATAATGTCATCCAAAACTTTTGAGTTGTTCAACATATTTTTCTTTTGAAGATCCTTTCTCAATGTACAATCTTTGCTTTCAAATTTCCAATGATCCTGTCTCTTTCTTCTAACTTTTCTTTGAGTGCTTCTTCAATTATTTTATATTATTTTATTTGAACCTTCAATTCCATGATCATCTACTCTAGTTCTTGAGTGTCTTCTTTCTTTTCTAGTTCTTCTTGGAGCTTCTTGTTTTTCTTCTTTTATCTTTTTATAACTTCTATAGCACTGATTTGTTCTTCTCAGTAGTCAACTTATGCCTTTTCATATTCTTCTTCGGTGTCTTCTTTATCAGAATATTCTATTTCCATGAATATAACTCTTTCTGTCTCACTTTCACTGATTTCATCTTCATATGATGAGGAGTTGTCTTCTTTGGTGCATAAACTTTTCTTGAAGACTTTCTTTTTGGTTCTTTTTCCTTTATATGTTTGTTTTCTATTTGAATCATCTTCGTCATTTATTTTCTTTTTCTTATGAGGACATTTTTTTATCAAAATGACCAATACCATCACAATTAAAACAAATCAATGGAAGCTTACCTTTATATCTGTCATCGGTTCCCTTTTTCAATCTTCTAACAAAGTTAGCCACTTCTTCATTGTCTTCCGAGATGTCACCGTTGCTCCTATATTCTTTTTATTTTTTCTTTCCCTTTTTCTTTGACCTTTTGGATTCTTTGAATGCTTCTTCTTTTATACCTATATTTTCATGCTCAATTCTCATTTCATAGGTTGTGAAGATTCCATGTAGTTCATCCATGCTTATTGAGTCTGGATCTGCTCTTTCTTCTAGTGTTGAGATCTTAGGATCAAATCTCATTGGAAGAGATCTTAGTACCTTTTGAACAATTACAAATTCTTCAATTTATTCTCCCAATCCTTTTATTTCATTCATTGTTTCATAAAATCATAAGAAGTAAGATGCAATATTCTTATCTTCCTTAATATTTAGTTGTTTGAATTTACCTATGTAAGTTTGAAGCTTCGTTGCTTTCACTTTTGAATCTCCTTCATAAATATTTTGAAGTTTGTCCCAAATCTCTTTAGCAGAGCTACAATGTATAAATTTGGTATATACCAAATCACAAAGACCATTCAAAAGTCCATTTGTGGCTTTTGAATTATATAGACAAAGTTTCTTTCCATTGTCATTTGTTGGTGGAACTATTGGTTCTTTGTATCCATCTACAACTGATTTCCAAAATTCAAATCCATGTGCATGTACATATGTTTTCATCCTTCTGCTCCATAATGCATACTTTCACTAGTGCATTTGGGTCAAATTTCGACGACGCGTTCGAAATTTCCACTTTATATTGTCAAGATAACGACAAACAACGGACCCCCTCAAACAATGTTTCACATGACGTCGCTTTTTCGACGCCATAGTTATCATCTCTATTGTGACGTTTCATGCAGACACATGTCATCTTGGATTTGACTGTCCAAACCCCATATATTCGTCGCAATAGAGACGTTAGAGACATCGGAATTTAGACGTCTCATTTCATCGATCTCCACTACGTGGATGCTATGGGAGCAACGTTACCATACTTCATAATACCAACGTATTGTAACGTCACTCAATCGACGGTCAACTATATATCTCCGACATATGTGCCATGGGAGCGACGTTACCATACATCACAATTATGACTTATAGTAACGTCATTCAACCGACGGCCATCTATATATCTCCAATGTATGTGCCATGTGAGCGATGTTACCATACGTCACAATTCCGACGTATGGTAACGTCGCTCAACCGAAGGCCATCTATATATATCCGACGTATGTGCCATGGGAGATACATTACCATACGTCGCAATTCTGATGTCATGTAGGTATTTTTAAAAAAATGGTCAATTTATTTTTCCTTTTTTGATATTTTTAAATTTTGCAACGAGAAAATTTTAAAATGAAGTAATTCCATGGTATCATCCTAATAAGGGTATATAGTGAATAACCTATTTAGTGATACTAATAAAAATAGATGTAATCATTGAATATGGACTAATACATATGATAATCCCATACATGTGTTATGTTACCCTTGTTATATCGACTTAATGAACAGAATAGTACTTATACCATTATCTATACTAGTTACCTATGATAAGGTAATGAAACCCATATAGATCATTACTAGTTACTGTTAAAGCTGACAAAGGTCATTAGATATATCTCATTTCCATAAGTTACATCATAGGCCATCATGCTTACTCTTTCACACTAGTAAAGTATATGGAATCAATGCTCTACTATATAGATAATCGTGTCCATTATCCGATACAACTGCTTTTATAGAATAGTGGTTACCATTTCTCTTTATTAACATGATGCTTACATTAAAGTGAATATCTTATGAATACATGTATATTAGTAACAGATAAGCTCCATGAGTACAACATGTTGAGCATAGATTAGGTTCAATATTAGTATAATTACAATGATGCTTGATATGTGCTAATATGATGTATTTACCCTAATCGAACCTGATCAATATAGGTTATAATGATAACATTGTGATCGCCAAGCTGTTGTAACAAGGCTTTGGTTGTGCCTTTACATATCACTATAAAGATAAGTAGTATCACTAATCTAATATGCATAATAAGGAACAGTTTACCATTGTAATCAGTAAGCTAGCTAAGTAATACAGCTTAATATTACTACTATTATGCTCTTTATCCTGTAATCAGAGAGAATCAATGGTCATACATCATCTATAATTAGGTGGTATTCTCATAATCATACTAATTCCATTACTTTGGAATAGAGTTGTGTTTCACTTACCTATGTATTTCACCTAATCAGTACATGCAAGTTGATATGATCTTTAACTTGGTGGTATAGGCTTGTATCTAACATAAGCTTTATGAGTACATTCTAAATTACCCATTTAAAGATGAGCATGCTTGGAATATAATGGTAATGAATAATACTTATAAATGAACTTAGAAGCTGTTGATATAACGAGCTCATCTTAATCATGTTACTTTGTTTGCATAATAAACACTATTGAGATCATAGTTATTGATGAGGTTCATGTTTCACTAGTATGGGCTCTAATTAGGCTTGTAATTATACATAGAAAACATAATCTCTAACATAGTCAAATCAAGCAAAGATTAGTATTGGTTCTTATACTATGCTTGTACCATCATGTATCAAGATAGGTGATATCTCTTAATTGTACGTATAAAGAGTAAGTAGTGCTTATATGAATTAGTAGTTATAACTCTATCATAAGCAATGAATATGGATAAATCTATAGGTCAAGTTATAGTATTGATAGGGTTCATGCAGAAAAAGGATAGTGTTCGACGATTACATGTTGAACCGGCTATGTCACTAGTACCCCCATTGTTTTTACATAATGATCTTTCAAGGGTTGATACATGCTTACAATGACTAAAATAAAAGCACTAGAGCTATAACTCATATGGAATGAAAAGAGCATATGGGCTNTCTTTTCATTCCATATGAGTTATGGAATGAAAAGAGCATATGGGCTAAGTGTATCAAAATGTTACATATATTGTTACAACTATTAAGAATGATTACTCTATTATATCTCATAAGGATATGGAATACTAGTAATTAGAGATCAAGCATAAGTAATGGTTACCTTATTACTGTAATCTCTTACATGTTATAGTTATAAGGGTAATGATACTATCATAGATAAAGAATGGACTTGTATTAGCCACCATATAAACAGGTTCATCATAAGCAATAGAAATCGTAGATATAAGTATGTAATCATACCAGTAGAAGCATAGTTAAACAAAGCAGATCAGTACTTATTAGTCATGTTAAAGATTTATTAGAATCACAGTTCTTTTCTGAATTAGACACGTCATGTTAGTCTGGATTGAACACACAGTATCCATAATCAATGTGATTAGATTCAATATGGATTAGATTATAGTTAATAGTTGATGTCATTGCCTCAATAATATTGGTATAATACAGGTAATAAGTCAGTTAGTCTTAATCTTCATACTGTATCTTCCTAATAATCATACCACTCTAATCATACAGAAGCTTCATAGTGAGTTCGATAAGTTGTAGATACGAGATATGCTTTGAGTTCCATATCACGTAGTTTCCATAACAAGAGCTTAATAATAGAGATCTTAGTATGATTCCAGGAATTGTGTTGTTTAGTGATATGCAAAGGTTAGCTAATACGAGTAATTAACACAGTACTAATAGCATAACTTAGGTAATGGAAGCTAATAACATGGTGTTTACACGTATGTATACCATAGGAGTTCATTACTTACTCTACTTAAGATGATATCATGATAAGTAACACTATCACTGATTAGGGAAACCTAGTAACTATGAAAAGTGAAGTACAAGATAGGTACATAACTGCAATGAATACGGGAAATACATGAGAGTAATACAAGTGCATAAATCCCAGTCCAAGCAAACTATGTGTATAATGATTAGGGGAATACATTGGATAGAACACACTTGTATAAGCATGTGATAAGTGTAATCATACTTACTACTTAAGTATCTATAACTCCATATTATTGTTTCTTGTATTTCACTATATCAATGGAATTAGAGCTTACTAGTAATGAAATCGATATCATGTTACATATGGGGCAATAACTATTCATGGATATGGATTACTGGCTATGATTATCATATAAGGAATGGGATTAGTACTAAGTAGATAACATTGTAACTTACGTACATAAAATTTTAGTAATGGGAATCACTCACATGAATAAACACCGTGTATCAACAGAGCTAAGTTAGTTAGAACTATAGCCTACTCTGTATTTATCAATCACTAATGAGTAAAATCCAATACTTATTGTATATTACTGCTATGGTGTTATAAGTAATGCACATTGTATACATTGGCCATATCTCTTATCTTAATGGACATGGATTGCATAGAACCCAAACAATAATATCATGATAACTTGTAAGGGTTATGTAATATGTAATGGAGATAGTACTAGCTTAATCATATCTAGCAGTGTAACATATACTGTAATCTATAGCACACATTTTGTTACATCATCTACCATTAGTCAACACACTTGGATTAGTTATGGAAATATAGTGAATCAATACTGTGTATACAAGAGGATCACTTTATCATGGATCTTGTGCTTAAGCTATTAGGGTAATTCTTTGGTATGACATAAAATACGAACACACTGGATTAGCTTACATTTATTTATTAATATATGAGTTGATTAGTTCTTTCTTCACTCATAGTTATAGATTTATATGTGATACTGCTTAACATAGGTGAGATATCACGTATAGAGTTATAGATATTACTACATGGTCTGTAATCATTACATATGAGTAAGAAACCCATAGTAATATGTTAGAGATAGTATAAGAGTTGTAATGGTCATGTACTAGTAATATAAAGACATTCATTACTTGAATATCATGGATAGTAATGAGCTAGTATTGTATAGATATCATATGTAATAAAGTCCAAGTGTTACCATTCTATGCTATTTATATCAATGACATTCAAGCTTATTCTTTTTAATATACAACTTTCAGCATGTAGTATGATGTTAATATTGTCAGTTCAATGAATCTAAGTATGATGATTAGGGAGATAAGGTAAACACTCACCCGTAACTAGCTTAGTCATAATCACTATCAACATAGTACTAATGCCATACGTTCATCTCATAATATAGGTATAAGGAAACACCATTATTTTACTCTTAATAAGGCATGTGTATTGAATAGTCAACTTTCAATGGGTTCTTCTCAGTCATATTAGTATGACAATACAAGTGAATACAACTGGTCTTACTTATAATCAGGGTATTTAAAGCACAACATGATATATAGGCTTATTGAGATATGTTACTTTCATATATTGTATACATAACACGACATGACCGATTATGGTCATTAGTATATGATAATCCTATATGTAAGAGTAATACTAGCTATGTACCAGTAATGGGTAATGGTCTATAACCAATGGCAATCATAATAATCAGAGCAATACATAATCTTACTATAGCTAGTAGATAATGAAACTCATACTCTATGGGCTATGGTATGCACACAAGCCTACTTAGCTTAGGTAAGTACATGGCAATCAAACCAAGCTAAGCTATATGCATTGAATGAACTAGTCCAATACGATAAACTTACTACATGGTATAACAAGTTGTAGTTACATTACTTACTACATGTCATTGAATAGGGAAAGTATGATTACTAACCAACCTTATTAATAGATTACACTATTTCTACTTGTTACATGGTGTATTATGTATAGCTTATGGTTGTACTTATGACTCTATACTAGTAGATATTGTGCAGTATATGTTAGTACTAATGGTATAGCTAAGGACAATAAATAAAATTAACTAATATGTATGTTCAACATTATGCCTAAGGATGCATGAAAATCAAGTAGAACTAAATGAGTGTCTTTTTAATGAATAAATAACCTTATACATCAACCAGTGCCTTATATGGAGCTAAATATGAATAAAACAAATGAGTAGGGTAAACAAAATTGAAATGGCAACGTGTATTGAAATGTCTTAATTGAAATGGAAGCTAGGTACTATAAGTAGAAATATGTAGGGTGTCATAAATATGGGGAAAACCTCCTTCAAGTAAGAAGTACCCTCCCTACACTAGAAATGGAAATTTTTAGGATCATTCACATAAATGGGAAGGCTCCTCAAGGAAATAACATCAATCGTAAATAGAAAATTCCACCAAAGTCAACCATAAGTAAAATTAACAAGGTATACTCAAGTAGGGTGAGTTGGTATAGGCTAAGAATATAAATAAGAATGGTCACAAGAAGGTGTGAGGCGGCTTCCTAGAGTAGTGTGCACTTGGTCAAAGTCATAGGAAAATTGTTAGAATTAGGGAAAAATAGAAACAAATAATGCCTTTTTTATTTTTTTGTTCACAAGATCAGCATATATGAGAAAAGAAATAAACAGATCTAAATTAAATTCTGAGTATAAAAAAAAATTCTGAGTGAAAAGACAAACCTCAAGCTTAACTCTTGATCTAAGAAAGATGTACCTGTCACATGTGTGGATGATAACCTTTATAATATGATCAGAAATAGTTTTAGGTTCATGGATTAAACCTCTAGGGTTTGATCTATGTCATAAGGACTTAGGAACAATTTTTCCAAGGTATAGACCATCACAAGACAACTGCAGAAAGTACTCCACAAGAAGGGACAGAAAGGTATTGACCATAGATGATAAAACAAAACCAGGTACCCCACAAGAAGGGATAAAAAGAAATCCAAAAACTGAGACAACAAAACTCTCCATATCAAACAACCAAACCCTCCATAACAAACAATCCATATCAAACCCTCCATAACTAAAAAGAAGGAAGCACTGGATAAAAACTCCAACACAGAGGACAACAAGAGTGTGACCCTCACAAGGACCTCAACTCTACACGTGGAAGCTAGAAGAAGAGGCCGCAACATTCATATAGCAAAGAGACAACCCACAAAGGAGGCCATGGAACATTTACTCAAGTCTGTGGCCCTAAAAAGGAGACCCAACACCCACAAGGAGGCTTCTCAATCACTTTAGTAGGTCTGGCATCCAATGAAGACACCTCTACACAAAATGGATAGGCCTGGAAACTCTTGGGAGGCACATCATCATCTCTTGCACCAGAAAACAATCAAGGAGTAGTACCCAACCAATATCAAGACCAAACAAGACTCAAATCTGAAACTGTTACACCAAATGGGGAGGTTGCACCAACAAACTCATATATGGAATTGTTACATCAAATGGAGAGGTTGCACCAGCAAAATTCAGATCTAAAATTGTTACATCAAATAGAGATGCCACACCAACAAACAAAAATCAGATCTAAAACCGTTACATCAAATGGAGAGGTTGCACCAACAAAACAAAACTCAGATCTGAAAAGATAGTCCAAAAAGGAGTTTGTACCATCATCAAGAGAGAACAACTGAGGTAGATGCAACAAATAGGAGAGTGAGTATTGAGTGAGTGTGAGTGTAATATAATGATAGAGGGTAGGGTCTTATTTATAGTTAGGGAGAGGGGTTAGGGAAATTTAAAATTATAATTAAATATTGACATTTAATTAATATAAATATTAATTAAAATGTCAATTAATATTAATATTAATTATAAAAACCCTAAACACATATAAAACCCCAATCACATAAATAAAACCTCAATCACATAAAACAACAAGGGGGTACCTTTTAAGACAAATTCAAGGGGGGTCCATAATGGAAAAACATATCCACATCAGTCTCATAATGACTTATAAACTTTATCATCATTTCATAAGGGGGTCCATCAACAATGTGGTCATGTCCATCTTCATAGGAACTCCTAGGTATCATGTACCATCCTGAGAGAGAGGAAGAGAATCACACATCAACACATCTTGGTATTACACGAAGATCTACCTGGTCAAAGACCAGGTTTCCCCATAACACATCTAGGGTCTTATCCACCAAGGTACAAGACCAAGGATCAACCCATGCATTAGGAAAGTGTTCCCTGGAACACATCCAGGGGCCCTAGAACACATTTAGGGACTTATATCAACCACCAAGGAACACATCCAAGGATCAATCCAAGCATTGAGCAAGGATTCCTTGTAACACATCTAGGGGCCCTAGACACATCTAGGGACTTATATCAACCACCAAGGAACATATCCAATGATCAATCCAAGCACTGAGCAAGGATGATCCCTTAGGAACCTACCATTTAGATGACATTTGCTTCCTAGAAGAAAGTGATAAGATGCCTAAAGTTGCCAATGATGGATCTAATCAACTTTGGGTTTCTCCTAAAGATAGCTTGCTAAAGACTGGTTCACACTTGTCATTATCTAATTCAATACATATCAATATATTTTTATACAAGAAGGATGTTAAGGAAAGTTTTTTTTATCTTAAGATTGTTTCGGTGGAATCTCTAATTTTTGCAACCCCGTCATAACCCAAAAACTCACTCCCTTTGACCTAAGTTGTCCTCTAATTTATGATGGTTATATTGAGTCTTGCACTAAAGAGAGGAGATGTTATAACCATGTTATTCTAATTGATATAGATAGCCATACTACTTAGTTTCCATCTTGTACCAAAGGAGAAAAATTGGGACGATCGTTTGGAGGCGGAGAGATAGTGAGATTGCAATCAACCATTTGGAGGCCTAGACATCATGAGATTTCAGTACACTCGAGTTGAAATGGTCATTTGAGGTGGAAATATGTGAGATTTCAGTGCACCCTTTGGAGTGTCAGATCAGATCAGATTATGATTAGGGTTATATTCTATATTTTCTAGGAAGGGGTGGAGATCAGAAAATGTGTTGCAAAGAGAACATCATTTGCATTCATTTTTCCTTTGACTGAACTGTTCATGTATACACTCAAAGAAAAATAGTTTTAATCAATTTTGGAGAGATGGGGATTATGATGTCCAAAATGAACAAAAGTGATGTTTACCAGGTGGTGTGTATCATGTTCAAGTACATCCAAATTCCTTCATTCTAATGTGACCTCCCACGCATGGGAATTTGGAGATATTTCGAAGTTGCTTGATAATATAGTTGAAGATTTTCAAAATGGTGCAACTTTTGTCATTGTGGAAAAATTTCAGAACCCTGGGGACAATAGTCCAACTCTTATTTTCCAAGATAATGGAGGTGGAATGGATCTCGATTGCATGTGGAAATGTATGAGCTTGGGTTACTAAGTGAAAACTAATAGCACAACAATAGGAAGATATGGAATTGGATTCAATACAAGTATGATGAGATTAGGTGCAAATGTGATTGTTTTCAGTCGCTTTTCTCATGGAAGCCCTGCTACATAGAGTATTGGGCTCCATTATTACACACTTTTGAGGAGAAATATTCACAGATGTTAAGGAATTCAATTATTTATGAGCATTAGATTGTATATTCCCATGAATAGAGTCCAAAAGAACTCTAGAAAATAATTAGAAACAAAAATTACATGAAGAGCAGATAGAATGCCCTCAACTTGAGATCTATCTCCTCCATCGTGTCCTCTGTGGCGTTGAATAAAAATTTTCATTAAGACAAAGGTGAGGAAAATTTTAAGTACCCCACAATCTCAACAGTGTACACAGGTGGTTGGGTATGTTACAATTGGTATCAAAGCCAAGATTACAACACTAGCGGTTGTATGGGCTCAAGGGAAATGAATGACAATGATTTTGTCATTTATCATTTGAAAAAGAATAAGAAAAAAACATGGTCAAAGACTTTCCACCTCAAACGGTCATTTCAACTCGGGTGTACTACAATATCATGATGTTTGGGCCTCCAAGAAATTCATTGCAATATCACTATCTCTCCCCCTCCAAATGGTCATTTCAATTTGGGTGCACTATAATCTCATAATATCTAAGCCTCCAAACGGCCATAATGTTCATTTCAGTAGATTCCATTCCTCCAAATATCTAGTCACAAGACCCAGATCTTGATGTATACCATGACCTAGACCGCCACATAGAGATAGATATAGATTTATACATTGACCTAGATCTTGATGTAGACCATGACATAGACCCCCCTAGCTCCATCTAATCCTAGGCATAACTTATACTCAATCCTTAACCCTGTATTAACTCAAGCCATGAGTGCACTATGCATATACCTTGTGTACAACCCGTGCACCCACATCACCCACATATTAGTGCTCTAATCATTTCTCTATCCTTGAAAACACTTTCAATCCTAACCCCTTAGGCCTTATTTTTCCACATACCCCTATACATACTTATTCATAAAGAGGTTTGGTGTATATTAAAATCTATATATGTTTCATTAAGAGCATGAATGTGCTCCCATGACTTGACTGAGTTTGTCTTTTATGCTCAGCAGGAATGCCCACCGTGCATGTTCCTTCTAGGAATTGTAAGGTGACATTAGTGAGTGCATGTGCCATTGATTATAGATGAAAGGAAGCGTTGAAGGAATGAGGTGAATATGTTAGCATGGGGATGGCAAATGAACCATCATTTTCTTATGGATATGGTGAACCATACATTCATGTTAGAATTTATCCATTGGTTAACCATAGACCTACACTGACATATCCTTAATATCTAGAGGACATAATCAAAATATTATACATACCTAAATGGTGATTTTTCAATTTATCAATCGAACATAACAATTCATAAAACATTAAACATAACTAGAATTGATGGCTATATAAACTATGTTGAAAGGACCAATCACACCTGATCTGATGAACTGGTCGTCAATACAGTTGGAATGGTTGACCCCGCATGTTTCTCTTTAGTTGTATGACCCTCTGTTAGTCTTTATCTTCCCTCAATCGATGAAGAAATATATTAAACTACCTACCAAAATCATTCAACCTCCATAAATATCTAAAACATCAATACAAGTCATATTTGTAGAACATTATTTACTCTAAGATGCATTTTTATGAGAGTGTCAGAACATACCTGAATGATCTCCTCTTGGTTTTGAGAATAATTTATTGGAGCCACATGTCTAATAATTGATCAAACTGCCTCCCTTGATTTGAAGTAGCAACAACGAAGTCAACATTGACTTTGTTGTTGCTCTGTTGGATCGAGGGAGGTTTGCTCCAAGATTAAACGGCTCCAATAAATTATTATCTACTGAACAGGGACAACCACATGAAGGATTAAGCTCTTATGTCCCCTCCCCCTCACATCACTCTCAATTCCCCAATACCCAACACATAAATCTATTGAAATATTTACAGTGAAAACAAACATATATACATACTAATATTCACAATTGTTTACATTGAAATAAAATGTTTCCTTGATCCATTTGGAGTGAGAGGAATATGGTGAAAATAGATTTTATATTAAATAGTTATTAAAATATTCATGTACATCATCATTTAGCACTTTTATCCGGACTCTTCTTCTTAGCTCTATAGTTCTTAAACATTTCATCAATATCTATGTCTTCGTTCTCTTGGTGCTCTTCAAAATATGATTTTGGTTGCGTCCTCTCACGCAGAGCACTCCTAGTCACAGGGTACTCAAGATGTAATGGAGGTCGTTGTGATGAGGCATCACCTACAAAAGAAAAAAATACAAAATTTAAATGGCCATTTTGTAAATATCATTGAACTAGTTCAGTAATATTAAAAAAAACACATGCAATGTCATTATTTACATAGTGCACTGGTTGACACTGTTGGAATGGTTTCCCCCGCGTGCTCCTCTTCAACTATATGAGCCTCAATTAAAACATTCTCTTCCATTAAGACCAAAAAATTTATAAGGACAATCATAAATGTATAAGTAAACAAAAAATAGAAGTATAAAATGTATAACTATGAAATTATTAAGTATATGATTAAAATACAACCATATTACCATCATGTGCCAGCTCGGTCGTAGCACCATCGTGGGGCTGCACCCCCATGGAAAATTGGGACTGCATGAGAGAACCATCTTCTGGTTGCAAAATGATATCAACGCGCTTCTCTCCAATACTAGTGCATTCATTGATAGTGTTTATCCTCTGATTAAAACAAAGTTGAAAATATTAATAATATCCAACATGACTGTATTGTATTAATAATAAAGGTTAATGTGGATTGAATTTTATTTAACTTATCCTACAAATTGGTTCTTGGTACCTGCCCCAATATTTTTCGGTGTTCAACTACAACTTTATAGACGTACTTGTAACCAAGCTCGAGGTCTTCCTCTATGGTTTCAATACCAAACTCATCACCCTGCATTGCATAAGAGTATGTATTTTTAATGTTATTCGTTGCAATTACCTAAAATTTTTAAGGCGATACAAGTAAGATATTTCGATACTTACAATTCGTGACTGCAACTTCAAGTAGTCGCCCTGGCCTAGCCTGTGCTGGCCACATTTGGAAAGCCTTGATTTTGTTTCCTTTGACGTGTCAGTCAACCTTTTATCAAAAGTTTCAAGTCTGTTAATATATACCACAAATTTTATTTACATCTAAAAAAAATTGAAGTTATTGAATTGAAATTGTAATTTACCTTCTGGGACCAGAGGGTGTTTTTCCTTCATCTGTCAATTTCTTCTCTTTTGTGTCCTCAATGAAGGCCTTCCACTCCCTTTCTGGAATCATCAGAGGATGCTTGTATCTATCGTTTTGTTTCAAGTTCTTCCTATATGTTTCTCATGTATATTTTAAATATTGGCCAGTTGCGGCAGTGGCCAAGGTCTTATTAAATGTGTCTACACCAAAAAGGCTTTCGAGATAATCCATCAATTCTTTTATGAGGCTGTAATTCTGGGAATTCCACCTCTCCCGTATAGTGGGCCCAAAAATCAGCAACACCTTATTCTCCAAAGACCTATAAAAATTGTTATTCCCTACACGCAAAATGATTATATGATTATTAATTTAAAAATAATAATTTAGATGATCTATATTTGTCTACATAGAGAACATGAAACAATTAAAATTTTAAAAATTACCTAGGACTTTAACTTTCGTTAATGGAAGCTCTTCCTCGTTGACGATAAATTTTTCCTTAAGGGTCCCTGTGTTGGTAACACGTGTTTCTTTAGGAAAAGAAACCATATAGTTTTTCAAATCATTGGCCTCATCTCCATCACCACCTCCAGAACCTACCTATGTGGCCGCTTCCTCGGTGTGTGTGTCATGGCTCCCACCTAATAGTGTGGAAGGTGGAGATATGAATAGCCACGTCCTGGCAGTGATATGAGGGCTTGCATCGGGACCTTGTGGTGTCTGTGCATCACAACTACTACCGACACCATGCATGTCAATGTCAACAGGATCCAAAAATCTCTATATAAGAAAGAAAATATTTTTCATTTAGATAATGTAAAAGTTAAAAATCAAGCTTTCATAATTGATATTATGAAATAAAAATAAAACCACTTGAAATTATGGTTATTACCTTATATGTATTGAGCCTTGTCATAACTTATTCTATCCTTTATTCTACCTCAGGAGTTTGATCTACAATATCTAACAGGTGAGCTAGTTCCTTGTTTGCTTTATTGATCTTTTTTCTAATTAAAACCACAGGGTCGGGCGATTCATACAAATCCCTTTCGCCAAGTGAATCATCATCAGCATCATGTTTTGAGGTCACTTTTGATTTCCCACGATCATCCTGCCACATTACAGTAAAATTAAAAATGTGATAATTATCATGAGAAATAAATTCAAATGTATGAGAAATTCTCCCCCTTTATTGACATCCAAGGAGGAATGTTATTATTGATAACAAAAATAGGACACACTAAGTAAACAGACTGAAGCTCTCCAAATGGATTAACACCATAAAGAACATAATGAAAATCATAAAATATAAGATTCATTGCTTACGGGTTGGGTAAATTAGTATATGTATTGCCTTCATAATAGAATCATATGTATTTATTCGATTCAAATTGTAATAAACCAATAACTCTTCTCCTGTAGCTATTCATTTTATTGCACATATGAATACACGGTTTCGTTCACGCCCCTCAAATCCAAAATTGGGTCGCTTATTTGTGGTTGCGAGTCATGTAATTTTTATAAACCCTGCAATATTCCTCGTTACTTTTGGTCTTCTGTCAATATAGATAGTTGCTCCTTTATTTTGATCATTGTCTTTTAGCTGTATATAATTTGCAGCCAAGCCATATCTTCACATACTTTTTGTATAGTGGACTATTTGTATCCAATATTTGTAGATATAACAGGTTTCGAAATACTCAATAATATCAATTAATCCGTCGTAATAGACCTTTATGTCATCCATGGAAAATAGCCCCAAACCATGTAATGACGGTGGAGCAATCTAGTATATCCTTTCGTTTACACAAAAATCAGTGTTTATTTCAGGAAGATCCTTGGGTACCCATCGTTTCACTATATTTTTGTACCTCAAGGGCACCTCGATGTCATTTATGCTCTCATGATCATAAGAACATGATCTTCCTTTCACAAGAAAAACATTCCATGCATCTATGGAATTTTCTTCTGATCTTCTCACCTCTAGTTGATCTTTGCCTGTTAGACCTACTAGATGTCTCACTTTCCTCTATTCTACCTGACCTCCCCTCACTCAATGAAGATAGATCTAACAAATACATGTTTGTTTGTACATCCTATAACACCATCAATGAAAAAAAGTGACTTTCATATCTAGTTTATGCATGATAATATTTCCCTAGAATATTGAAACTTGTGGCATAAGCTTCATATCTTTTCTCTTAAATTACCTAGTGGATTAGGGTTGTTAAGAAGTGAAATATCATCTATTGTTTCTATTGTTTTATTATATTTCATATCATCCCTAAGGATGTAAATTCTCAGGGAATATATATGGGAAACTCTAGGAAAGAGGTAAAATTTATTAAGTTCAAGACACTAAGTTTCTAATTTAGAATTTCAGCAAAAATTTTAATTGAACTTTTTACATAAAAAATTGTTTTCTAAAGTCAATTAAACAAAAAAAAAAATCTACTAGAACCCGACAAGATAATGGTGGTTTTGGATTGATGCCAATGTGGCATCTTCAGGTATAGTGTTGAGTGGTATAACAATGTGTCTACACAACTAAGTTTTGGAGGTGAATTTTTATTTCTTGGGATTAGTTAAATTATTCCATTGGTGCTTGACATTTATTTGTTGAGAACAACTAGTTCATTTATTGTATATATTGTTGAACCCTAGTAAGAAATCCAATATTCACATTTTCAATGTCTAGAAGCAACGTATGATTACCAAATTCCAATGCAATAGATTGTTAGGATTGGTCATAGGAAAGGATAGGAGAAACTCTGATGAGGAGAATGGGCAAGAATTCTTTCACTCGAAGAATAGATAGGTTATGATGTTAATAAAGTTGTCCATAACAAATGATAAGTTTCTACAAGTCCAAGATTTGGTAGTGATTACCTTGAAGAGTTTATCTCCTTTTGAATATTTTGTTGAAACTTTAAATGTCACCAAGGAGATTACTAACATTACATTTAAGTTATGTAGACAATTATTAAAAAAGGAAAGATTCAATAAATAGTTTATAAGCAATAGAAAAGCATCCAAAAGTGCCTTTACAGTAAAGAGTAAGGACAAAGGAAAGCAGAAACTAAAGGGAAACAAAATCATCGATGGCAAACCTAAGGGTTCAAGTAAATCTATTAAGAACTTGAAGTGTTTTTACAATGGGATAAAATCATATACTGCACACCACTGAATTGGTACCATGCCAATCACTTCCTTCTTGGGACCTTTGATCTCAAAGCTAGAGATAATTGGTCACTTCCCAATGAAATGTTGGGACCTATGAATTCCATTATCACCATATTGATCTTTGTGGTTTCTTTCTAGTGTAGCTAGATAGTGACACCGTGTACTTGGTACTCAAATTAAGAAACACAATTTGGCAATGCACCTATAAATCCTAAAATATGGATGAAGACATCTCCATGTACTTGGTACTCAAATTTTGAATTTCAAGACACTAAGTTTCTAATTTAGAATTTCAGCAGAATTTTTAATTGAATTGTTTACACAAAAATACGGATGAATACATATCCATGTAAAGGCTTTGATTAATTAAAGAGAATAATAATGATGTTAATAGTATGATATATCACTAGAATTTGAAGTTTCAGAAAGTCAATATTGGAAGTGAAGGATGGCGTAAAATGGCTTCTAAGGAGATTACAAGGATGAGAAGACCATGTCTAATAGTTACACCCTATTGAAAGAATACAACAAATTATTTATGTATATTTTTACTGAGATGAAATGGATTCAAGAAAAGTTTGGGGAGATGAGGATAGGGTTGTGATTAGATGATAATAATGTTAACCATCAACCCTATCATCATAATACCAGGGTTAAGGAGAAGGTAGAGAAAGCATTTGACATAATATTGTAAATCAGATTAATATTCTGAATAGATGAATCCAATTAGATCATTCCTATTGGTATTCATAGCAATAAGGACTTTCATGACATTAAGGTTTGTGTGGAATTTAGAAGCTTAAACTCTACTTTTGTATGATACTTTTCCCACTCCTTTTAGTGATGAGGTGATTGATCAAGTTGTAGGAAAAGAGGATTATTCATTTATATATTGCTTTTCAAGATATATAAAAAATGAATTGAAAACAAAGACAATAATAAGATCGCCTTTACTAGAAAATAGGATCCTTTGGTTATAATTTCATGCCTTTTGGGATCAAGAATGCACCAAGTATCTTTTCTCAAGTTGTGATTAAAACCTTTAGAGATTTCATTCACGAGATTTTGGAGGTATATATGGATGATTGAATTGTATATAAATTATTGAAGGAACATATTGGGTTGGCCCAAGAAATTCACATCTTCTCTTGCAATCAAGACCATGTGTACAACTCTCAAATGGGTATCCAAATATGATTTCATATTTGGAAACAAAGAATTTTTCTTTTCAACCCATAATCCCACTTCGTTCAAACTTAGGCCTAGAATGTGACCCAAAGTTGAGAAAACATGGCCCAAGAACTACACGTCTTCGCTCACAATAAAGACCACGTGTACAACTCTCAAATGGGTATCCAAATATGATTTCATATTTGGAAATGAAGAATTTTTCTTTTCAACCCATAATCCCACTTCATTCAAACTTGGGCCTAGAATGTGACCCGAAGTTGAGAAAAAATGGCCCAAGAACTACACGTCTTCGCTCGCAAACCGCGTGTACAAATCTCAAATGGGTATCCAAATATGATTTCATATTTGGAAATGAAGAATTTTTCTTTTCAACCCATAATCCCACTTCATTCAAACTTGGGCCTAGAATGTGACCCGAAGTTGAGAAAAAATGGCACAAGAACTACACGTCTTCTCTCGCAATCAAGACCACGTGTACAACTCTAAAATGGGTATCCAAACATGATTTCATATTTGGAAACGAAGAAAAAAAAATTTCAACCCATAATCCCACTTCGTTCAAACTTGGGCCTAGAATGTGACCCGAAGTTGAGAAAAAGCGGCCCAAGAACTATATGTCTTCGCTCGCAATCAAGACCATGTATACAACTCTCAAACGGGTATCCAAATATGATTTCATATTTGGAAATGAAGAATTTTTCTTTTCAACCCATAATCCCACTTCATTCAAACTTGGGCCTGGTATGTGACCCGAAGTTGAGAAAAAGCGGCCCAAGAACTACACGTCTTCGCTCGCAATCAAGACAACATGTACAACTCTCAAATGGGTATTCAAATTTGATTTCATATTTGGAAATGAATAATTTTTCATTTCAACCCATAATCCCACTTCGTTCAAACTTGGGCCTAGAATGTGACCCGAAGTTGAGAAAAAGAGGTCCAAGAACTATATGTCTTCGTTCGCAATAAATACCATGTGTACAACTCTCAAACAGGTATCCAAATATGATTTCATATTTCGAAATGAAGAATTTTTCTTTTCAACCCATAATCCCACTTTGTTCAAACTTGGGCTTGGTATGTGACCCGAAGTTGAGAAAAAGTGGCCAAAGAACTACACGTCTTCGCTCGCAATCAAGACCATCTGTACAACTCTCAAATGGGTATTCAAATATGATATCATATTTGGAAATGGAGAATAAACTCTCAAATGGGTATCCAAATATGATTTCATATTTGGAAATGGAGAATTTTTCTTTTCAACCCATAATCCCACTTCGTTCAAACTTGGCCCTAGAATGTGACCTGAAGTTGAAAAAAAATGGTCCAAGAACTACACGTCTTCACTTGCAATCACGACCACCTATACAACTCTCAAATGCGTATCCAAATATGATTTCATATTTGGAAATGAAGAATTTTTCTTTTCAAACCATAATCCCACTTAATTCAAACTTGGGCCTATAATGTGACCTGAAGTTGAGAAAAAGCGGCCCAAGAACTATATGTCTTCGCTCAAAATAAAGACCATGTGTAAAAATCTCAAACGGGTATCAAAATATGATTTCATATTTGGAAATGAAGAATTTTGATTTTCAACCCATGATACCACTCCTTTTGAGGCTAGTCAAACTTGAGCCTAGAATGTGACTCGAAGTTTAGAAAAAGTGGCCCAAGAACTACACGTCTCTGCTCGCAATCAAGACCACGTGTACAACTCTCAAATAGGTATCCAAATATGATTTCATATTTGGAAATGATGAATTTTTCTTTTCAACCCATAATTCCACTTCATTCGAGGATGGTCGAACTTGGGCCTAGAATGTGACCCGTTGGTGAGAAAACGTGGCCCAAGAACTACACGTCTTCACTCAAAATCAAGACCACA
>JASDQU010586777.1:36611-49539 GCA_032191745.1 Picea mariana | reverse complement strand
AATGAGTTTCATCTAAATCAACGATTTCTTCATAATCAATAGGAATGGACTCATAATCGACCATCTCTCTTTTGTGTTTTATTTGTTTATTTTTTTTGCGAGAAGGAGTGATAACATCATTGGGACTAATCTCAACAAAATCTTCATTTGGAGTTTCCTCATTTTCAAATGTAACCTGTTATCACATAAACTTGTCAGAGCCTTAGGGGTTTGTGGTTTCTACCTAAGTCTATATTTTTTTCTTTCTCTCCTCCTTTTGCAGACCCGATCGTAAGTTTTTCCTCTCAGCTGGTAGTTTTCTTCTGTTTGCCTTCATATGTTTGATCGACCTGTTTTTCGTTGTCATCTTGTCTGAGAAGTATTGACCCTCAGCCTTTCTGTTTTATCTAAGGTTTATCACTTCTCTCTTTGCCTCTATCACTAATCCTATTGTTTTCCTGAGCCCTCAGTCAGTCATCCAAGTAATCATTCACAGAGAACGCAACCGTAAGAATAAGCGCAACACTTAGAGCGGTCTGATGTGGACTCAAATCAAGTGAGCGAGCAAGATCAACTTTCATCGCCAGAGATCCATCAGGAAGATCAGATCAACAACCATCAGGCGATCAGGATTATAGAGCTGCACAAAGCTTAGCATCAGACAGAGGTCTGAAATCGCGAGGTCAATCGTAGCCGTTGGCACTAGGAAGGACACGTGGCACATGATTAACATTTCGATGACTCACGAAATGGAACTGTTAAAGGGTAGAATCATAAGGAATTGCGAAACACAAAATCACAAAATGATCTTGGTCGTTCATTTCAAAAGGACATGTGGCACAAGATCCAAAACACAAAGAAAGTCATTTTGGGAAAGTCTGAAGTCCCAAAATGTCGATATTCAGCAGGGCCGTCCGATGAAAAGGGGACACATGTCACCCGATTCAAGTGATCGCAATTTTGCGACTCGAAGGTTTCAACATGGAACATAGTGCAAACTCGCGAAACATGAAATTTCAAAACGCCTGGGAATTAGGCCCGCGATCACAACCCAGGGTCATATGGAAAGTAGGTAAAAAAAGAAAGGTAAGTACTTATTGAGCGGTAGGCAGCGGAGGCCATTTGAGGATATGATCATGGCCATTAGATTCAATATAGATATGGTTGTTGATCTGAGTAGGGTCATTTCATGGGAACAAGCATTGGGATATTTGAAATCAAGGGGAGTGAAAAATACCGAAATGAGAAATCCCAAAATTTCATATGGGATAAGCATGAGGTCATGGCCCGAGGTTGTGTGGGGTGATGAAAAAGGATCTGCGCAAAGGCTCAAAGCACCCGAGTTGATCACACAAAATATCTGCATGGTTTCGAGGCTCCATGATCGACTGAAAGAAGTCATTGGCACCATTTGGAACATTCATGAGTGTCAGGCCTCTTATCGATCCCGATGAAAGTAGTTAATGAAAATGGGGGGAGGTGGTTGAAACCTCATTTCACCCCATAAATGGAAAGCATGGAAAATCTGGTCGTGGAGGCAGACTATCAGCCCTATGTTCCCTTGTCAATGGATTTTCCTGCAAAACCCATACTGATATGATCTTGCGTCTGACAGAGGAATGCAAGTGCAGTTTGATAGAAGAAAATGCAAATGTTAAGCCTTGAATATAGTGACTAGAGAGCACTCATGGCGGGAGATAGTAGTTCTGAGTATAAATAGTTAATTTTGATATTTTGTTATGGTCGATGGTTGAGCTAGGCTTCCGTATTGTAAAGTTTTAATGAAGCTCTGGTTCTTCTGGGTATGTATATGTATTTGAGACTTCTTGTTTAATGTAGGTCAACTTCTTCTCATATCTCTGTAAACAACTACGTTAGAACACTCGGGCATGGAGGATCCAGTCGAGGGTAGTTGTGTTCTTGTGATGTAGGTTTGATCATAGTGACATCGCGACCAGTTTTAATCAATTTCTGTGTTTTATTTTCCCTCTAATGCTGAATGACTCGGGCATGGATGATCTAGTCGGGTTGTTGTCATTGAATTGTGATGTATGTTTGATTTCAGTTTAGTGATAATTTCATTCAGTCCCATGAAACTCTGAACGAAGAGGATATTACCTTCTGATTTTTTCCTCCTTAGGCTACTGGAAGACTGGATGTCAATAGAAGACCTCTTCACTCTCCTTAAGTTCTTCCCCCTACTCACCTTTACTGCAATTTACTGACTGAAGTTAGATCAAGACCTCATCTACTTATGCATACTAGCCCAGTTTTCTGAGTTAAAGCGATATTATCTTGAGACTGCGCCCATTAGAACACCCTTTAATTTATTCATTGTGACATATAAACTGATGGGTATTGAGATTACCTCAGTCGCAATCCAGAGGTGAATTCTAGTGATAAAATTTCTGGCACCGTTGTCGAGGACGAATTGAATATTTTCCCAGGGATTGAACGAAAAAACTTACTGGTTCTGAAGGTGTGTCAAAACTTAGTACATCAAAGATTGAAATTGTGCACCTGGTGAATCCATTGATGTGAATCCACTAGCGACTCCACTGTTTTAGCTGTGGCTTCTAGAGGTAGACACACGAGGTCTGCTCCACAGCTACCTTTAGCAACACCTGAAGCTGACCTAGAGAAAATTATCAGAAAGGGAAAGGCCCTTCGAGAAGACACTTCTACTGTTGAACAAGGTATTTATGATGATTCTCATTATACTTTTATATAAACTCCAATATCTACTTCTCATTCTCCTGTTATACCATCTATTGGAGTTTCTCGAAGTTTAAAGTTTGGGAGTGTTCCTGTTGATTTCTCCCCTCCTAGTGGATTGGAGGGAGAAATATTTGTCACTCCTATCTCCCTCTATGTTGTAGCTTGGTCTAGACCCAGGACCTCAGAATATTTTCCCACTCTTGGCTTCACCACTCCTCCCCCTTCTAAAGTTTCTTCTTTTATAGAGAGAGAAAACTATGCTCCCTCAAGCCCTGTAGACGTTTCCCCTAATCCAATGTTGTTTCCCTTTCCTCCCAGAAACATACCCCCAGTCTTCCCTTTTCGAACTCCATCCCCTCCTATTTCTCCTCCACCTCTCATCCCTATGGTGGGTGCTAACCCCCATAGGAACATAATGGATGCCATAGTGGACATAAGATATGCCCCTCTAGTCTTACCTCAGCTGATGAATGCTCTCCCTCATGGAGACTACCTAAAACACATGCCCAAATTCATGGGAGAAGAAGACATAACTGATGAAGAACGCCTTGATTCCTTCTACAGTTATGCAGACAATCTGAATATTGAAAATGAAGATGTGTGGATGTGAGTCTTTGTCCAGAGCCTTGATGGTGAGGTTAGGAAATGGTTTAGAGGATTGACCCCTGGATCCATTGTTGGGATTGAGGCTTTAGATGATGTTTTATTGAGACAATGGGGGGATATAAAATACTTTATGTATTATATCATAGAGTTTGGGTCCCTAAAGAGAAAAGAGGGATAATTTGTCTCTAACTTCTCCAAAAGATTCAACAAAATGTACAATAAGATCCCTGTCGAGATAAAGCCTACAGAAGCCTCTACCAAAATTACCTATGCTAGTGCTTTTGAGAAGAGAGAGAAGAGTTACTTCCTTGGCTCATATGCAAGATGAAACCTTGGAAGTAGAGTCTAATGTATTGGAAGCTAATCGAATCATGAATAAGGTTGATAGAGACATACCAAGGGGAAGATATAAAGCCTCCACCTCCAGTTCCTCTGCTCGCCCCCCTCAAATAGACGAAGTAACCAAGTTACTAAAATCACTTTCAAATAGAATGGAAAGATTGTAAGTAGAGGGGAAAAATACATACAAAAATCATCAAAATGATGATAACAGAGGAAAATTCAGGAGGACGAATAACAATTCTCCTCAGATTATGCAAAGGGAACAAAGAAACAAAGACATAGATGATCAGAAAGTCTAGACCCCTCTTCAAAACAACCTTGTTGCGGATGAGGATGGAGAGGAAGAAGACCTCGATCTAGAAATCCTCTGTCTTGAAGAAATATCCTCTTCTCCTCACTTAAATTAGTTATCATACGAGGAGTCTCTCATGGACAACCAATTAAACGAGCTGAGAAAGGGTGCCAAGGCCAACAACAAACCAAATAGATACAAACTCAGGTCCAAAAATAAAGAAGGAAAGCTTGATGTTCATGATCGACCTACCAGAGAAGAAAATCCTACCAAAGATGTAGCAGGTGGCAAAAAAGGTAAGAAGACACAAACCCCCTCACCAGTAGCCAAAGATCATGTTCTAGAAGTGAGAGAAATTCTAAATCCCCCCTCCTCTTTCAACTTTGAGCATGAAATTCAGAAGATTTGAATCCCTGTACCCCTTTCAGAGCTGGTCAAGCATGAAGATTTTAAAAGGTCCCTCTCAATTGTTGCTGCCAGAACCCCCAAATCATCCCACAGACTTAATTAATCTGCAATATGAAAAGCCAATAGTTATGTTAGGTCGCATGATAGAAGACAAAGAGGATTCATCCCCTCCCTTCTATACATCCCTAAATATACATGATAAGGTGTTGCATAATTGTTTGATGGACTCAGGGGCATCTCATAACCTCATGCCCAAAACTGTCATGGATGAACTGGGACTAGAAGTCACAAAGTCTTATCATGATTTGTATTCTTTTTATTATAGGAAAGTGTAATGTCTTGGGGTCATCAAAGATCTGGTTGTGACTTTGTTTCAATTGCCCATGAAAAGCATGGTCATGGACATTGTGGTGGCTGATGTCCCCCCCAAGTTCGACATGTTGTTGTCAAGATCTTGGATAAAGAGACTTGGGGGAACATTGCAGATGGACCTCACATATGCTACCATTCCTGTGTTTGGGGGGGAACATAGAAGACTATACAGAGAAGCTCAGTTGGCCTATATTATTAGTGATGAAGCTGACCCCACCAACCATCCTATCTTTTCACTTGACATTGAGTTGGGGTCTAGTTTATTACAGTTCATTGATTCTCTCGAGCCTCCTTTAAAATTAAAAAAATATCCCATGGCTTTCCATGAAGTTTCTTTCTCCACCACCTCTGTTTGGAAAATTTTCTTTGATGGAGCCTCTTCTAAGGATGTTACTGGTGCTGGAGTGGTATTTGTTTCGCCTTCTCAAGAGATGGTATCTTTTTCCTACAAGCTGGAATTTGAAACTACAAATAATGTGGTAGAGTATGAAGCTCTTGTTTTAGGCTTAAGCACTGCAAAAGACATGGGGATCAAGGAAATATCTATGTTTGGGGATGCATAATTTATTGTTAATCAAATTAGAAATCTTTATCAAGCTAAGCATCCTAGGCTCAGAATTTATAGAAATGAAGTGTGGGACTTGATCAACAGCTTTTTCTTGGCTTTCAACATTTCATTCATTCCGAAGGAGGAAAACACAATGGATGATTCTTTCGCAGTTTCAACAAGAAATTTCAGAGTCCCCCTGCCACTCAAGCTTAGGTATGACACATAAGTAAAATACAGGCCCTCTATACCTGACAATGTCAAGCATTGGAAGGTGTTTGAGGATGATCTTGAGATCAAAAGGTTCCTAGATACTGTTAAGGAATTTTCAGCATTGCATATTGATCAGGACCAAGATTCTACAAATAGACCCCATGCTAATGAATTTTTGAATAAAATTGTTGATCATCATATTGTGCAGTTACCAAGTAATCACATTCCAAAGGGACTAGTTCCTTTAGAAAGGATATTTGATAGTAATGATGTGGCAGTAAAAGCTAAGAGGCCAATTGATGATGCTGATGTGGCTGAGTGCAATATTGGCACAGGTCATGATCCAAAATTTTTCAAGTTGTCAAGCGACTTGTCGAGGGAGAAAAGGGACGAGTGTGCTAAGTTATTAAAGGAGTTTTCTGATGTGTTCGCTTGGACATATGAAGACCTCGGGACTTATGACATAGGTGTCATTGAGCACAAAATCCCACTAAAAGAGGAAGCCAATCCGTTTAGGCAGAAATTGAGACCGATAAATCCTATGCTATTGCCTATCATGGAGAAATAATTGAAGAAGTTGTTGGATGCTCAGATCATAATGCCTTTGAGGTATTCAGAATGGGTGGCCAACTTGGTCTCGGTGAGAAAGAAGAGTGGGGAGATTAGACTTTGTGTCGAGTTCAGGAACCTGAACAGGACCTCAAAGAAGGACAATTACCCTTTGCCAAAGATGGAACACGCATTGTAGAGGGTGACAGGTACATCCAGGATTTCCATGATTGATGGTTTCTCCGGCTATAATCAGATATATGTCCTGCTTGAGGACAGAGAAAAGACAACCTTCACCACTCCTTGGGGCACATTCATGCATGCCAAAATGCCCTTTGGACTGATGAACGCAGGGACAACCTTTCAATGAGCTATGGACATCGCCTTCATCAGAGAGAAGGATATTTTTGTAGTCATTTACCTGGATGACATAACAGGCTTCTCCAATTCTGATGTGAAGCATTGTGAACATTTAAAAAGGGTCTTCTTAAAATGCAGAAAATTTGGCCTCTCCTTAAATCCCAAGAAATCATTATTTTCCCTGAAGGAGGGGAAATTACTCGAGCACATTGTATCTGCTGAGGGAGTAAGGATTGATCCCGAGAGGGTGGAAGAAATCCAAACCTTGTCACTCCCTAGGAGGTTTTTTTCCAATTTTGTTGAATTGGTAAAACTTATAACAACCATGTTGAGAAAGGGAAATGAAGTTAAGTGGACTACTGAGTCTCAAAATTCCTTTGATCAGATAAATAAATTCTTGACTAAAGCACTTGTGCTTATCATTCCTGATTACTCAAAGGATTTCCTTATTTTTTCATTTTCTTCGTTTGATACAGTGGAAACTTTTTTATTGCAGAAGAATGCTGAGGGAACGGAGCAACCAATTTCATTTTTTAGCAGAGCATTGAGAGATGCAGAGTTCATATATGACCTCATGGAGAAACAAGCCTATGCCTTGGTGAAAGCTCTCAAAGCTTTTAGAGTCTATGTTTTTCATTCGAAAATCATCACATATGTTCCTTCAACTTCTTTGAAGGACATTCTCATTTAGCTTGACATAGACGGGAGAAGGAGAAAGTGGATTGCAAAAATCCTTGAATTTCTGGAGATAAAACCCACCAAACTAGTTAAAGGCTAGGGTTTAGACAAGTTGTTGGATGAATATAATTGTAAATCTTTGGGGGTTAACTTCATCAACACCTAATCAAAAGATCAACAAGCTGGGTTGTCTGACAAAGGTTCTCAGGACAACCCTCCATTAGCAGAATGCGCTTGGTATAAAGACATTATATATTTTCTGCAAGAATTAAGGCCCCCTGATGGTATGGGAAAAAGAAAGGCAAGAGATTTAAAGCTCAAAGCAATCATATATTGCCTCATTGACCAAGTCTTGTATTGGAAAGACCCTCTAGGAGTGCTTCTAAGATGTTTAGACCCACATGAGGCCTAAAAGATAATGTTTTATTTTCATGACAGCCTATGTGGGGGACATCATTTCTGGAGAACCACGGCCTATAAAATCCTAAGGGTTGGGTAATTTTGGCCTACTCTATTCACTAATTTTTGTGAAAGGGTCAGATCCTATGTCAAATGTCAAAAATTCTCTAGGAAGAAACAACTAAAGTCCTTGCCATTGAAACTTGTGGTGGCTTCAGGACCTTTTCGACAGTGGGGTATTGACTTCATTGGGGAAATTCATCCTGCTTCAAGCGGTTAGCACAGGTGGATATTAACTACAATAGATTACTTCACCAAATGGATAGAAGCTATCCCCACAAGGAGTGCTTCTCACAAAGTAATCATTGGTTTTCTTGAAGACATCATAGCAAGGTTTGGTTTCCCGAACAGAATCATCACTGATAATGTGACATCCTTCAAGGCCAAACCACTGGTCAAGTTTTGTGAGCAGTTCGGAATTGCGCCAATCCACTCTACCCCCTATTACCCCCAAGGAAATGGATTGGTAGAGTCCTCAAACAAAAGCCTGATAAAGATCATCAAAATACTATTAGAGGACAACAAGAAAACATGGGATACAAAGCTCAAATTTTCTTTGTGGGCTGATAGAGTGACAACAAAGAGGTCGTTGGGCGTCTCTCCTTTCCAGCTTGTATATGGAATTGAAGCAGTATTTCCTCCTCAGCTTGCCTTGCCTCTGGAGAAATTCTTTCAGAACTGCCAAGGAGAGCATGATGACATGATCATAAGGATACATCAGCTGGTAGAAGTGCAACAAACTAGAGAGAAAGTGATGGACAAGTCACGTGATTGACAACAAAGGATCAAGCAGATCTTCGACAGGAGGAACAATAAAGAGGATTTACAGCTGGGAGATCTAGTACTCAAATGGGATGCGCCCAAACAGGACAAGGGAAAGCTTGGGAAATTTGAATCCCTTTTGATCAGTCCCTTCAATATTTCTGAGGGATTTCCAAATAATACTTACAGGTTGCAGAATTTGGAGGGTGGTGAATTTTTTGGTGGCCCAGTAAATGGGCACTTTCATAAAAAAGTTTTTTGTTTAAATCCACGGTCGATGTTCCACCATTGTAAATACCGCTCTGGTTTTATGTTTTTTTTTTTTTTAAGAGGAGACTCCATAAACCAAAGAAGAAAGGCACTGGAGTTGTGTGTTCTTGGCAGCTCGCAGGGAGCATGCCATACCCTGTGGAGCCAAATGTTATCACATAAACTTGTCAGAGCCTTAGGGGTTTGCGATTTCTACCTAAGTATATATTTTTGTCTGTCTCTCCTCCTTTTGCATACCCGATCGTAATTTTTTCCTCTCGACTAGTAGTTTTCTTCTGTTTTCCTTCATCCGTTTGATCAACCTGGTTTTCCTTGTCAGCTTGTCTGAGAAGTATCGAACCTCAACCTTTTTGTTTTCTCTAAGGTTGATCACTTATCTCTTTACCTCTATCACTAATCCTATTGTTTTTCCGATCCCTCAGTCAGTCATCCAAGTAATTTTTCATAAAGACCGCAGTCGTAAGCATAAGAAAAACACTTAGAGTGGTCTGATGTGGACTCAAATAAAGAGAGCAAGCAAGATCAACTTTCAACGGTGAAGATCCATCAGGTAGATCAGATTGACAACCATTGAGCGATTGATATTATAGAGCAGCAGAAAGATTAGCGTCAGACAGAGGTCCGAAATCGTGAGGTCAATCCTGGCCATTGGCACTGGGAAGGACATGTGTCGCAGGATCAACATATCCCTCACTTGCGAAATGGAACACTCAAAGGGTAGAATCATAAGGAATCATGAAACGTGAAATCAAAAAATGATCTGGGCCATCCATTTCAGAAGGACACATGGCACAGGATCTGAAACGCAGAGAAAGTCATTTTAGGAAAGTATGAAGTCCCAAAATGTTGATATTCATCAGGGTCATCCGATGTAAAGGGGACGTGTGTCACCCGATCTGAGTGATCGTGATTTCACAACTTAGAGGTTTCATCATGGAACATGGTGCGAAGTCACGAAATGTGAAATTCTGAATCGCCTGGGAATTAGGCCCGCGATCACAACTCAGGGTCATATGGAAAGTATGGACAAAAAGAATGATAAGAACTTATTGATTGGTAGGTATCCAAGGCCGTTCGAGGAGATGATTGTGGCCTTCAGATTCAAAATAGATCTGGTCGTTGATCTGAGTAGGGTCATTTCACAGGAACAAGCATCGGGATATTTGAAATCAATGGGAGTGAGAACTCTCGAAATGCGAAATCCTAAAATTTCATATGGGATAAGCATGAGTTCATGGCCCAAGGTCATGTGGGGCGAGGAAAAAGGAGTTGTTCTAAGGCTCGAAAAACCCTAGTTGATCACACAAAAGATCTGCATGGTTTCGAGGCACCGTGATTGACTAAAAGAAGTCATTGGCACCGTATGGAACATTCATGAGTGTTAGGCCTCTTCTCGATCCCGATGAAAGTATTTAATGAAAATGGGGGGAGGTGGTTGAAACCTTGTTTCACCCCATAAATGGAAAGCATGGAAAATCTGGCCGTGGAGGAAGACTGTCAGCCCTAAGTTCCCCTATCAATGGATTTTCCTGCAAAACCCATATTGATCTAATCTTGTGTCTGACAGAGGAATGCAAGTGTAGTTTGATAGAAGAAAATGCAGATGTTAAGCCTTGAATACAGTGACTAGAGCGCACTCCTGGCGGGAGAGAGTAGTTCTGAGTATAAATAGTTAATTTTGATATTTTTTTATGGTTGATGGTTGAGTTAGGCTCCCATATTGTAAATTTTTAATGAAGCTCTGGTTCTTCTGGTTATGTATCTGTATTTGAGACTTGTTGCTTAATGTAAGTCATCTTCTTCTCATATCTCTGTAAACAACTGTGTTAGAACACTCGAGCATGGAGGATCCAGTCGAGGGTAGTTGTGTTCTTATGATGTAGGTTTGATCATAGTGACATCGCGACCAATTTTAATCAGCTTCTGTGTTTTCTTTTCCCTCCAATGATGAATGAATAGGGCATGGATGATTTAGTCAGGTTGTTGTCATTGAATTGTGATGTATGTTTGATTTCAGTTTAGTGCTAATTTCATTTAGTCCCCTGAAACTCTGAACCAAGAGGATCTTGCCTTCTGAGTTTTTCCTCCTTAGGCTGCTGGAAGACCAGATGTCAATAGTAGACCTCTTCACTCTCCTTAATTTCTTCCCCCTAGTCACCTTTACTGCAACTTACTGACTCAAGTTATATCAAGACCTCATCTACTTATGCATACCAACCCAATTTTTTGAGTTAAAGTGATATTATCGTGAGACTATGTCCATTAGACCACCCTTTAATTTATTCATTGTGACATATAAATTGATGGGTACTGGGCTTACCTCTACTGCAATCTAGAGGTGACTTCTAGTGCTAACATAACCCTTTTAGGATTTCTAGAATGAGGACTTTTCTTTCTTCTTTCATGTTCTTCTTTTTCTACTCTTGCAGCTTCAACCTCCGTTACTTTCTATTTCTTTTTCCTTCCTTCCTATGTCTTTTCAATATGAAAAGCGTTGATGACATCCATGATATTATTCTCTATAGAGTAAATCCCCACTAACATATGTGAAAATCATTCAACATAATCCGGTAAAAAAAAATATAACATTTTCATGTTAAATAAAATTAAAAAATTACCATGATACTAAAAATAATAAACGACACAAAAATAAAAATAAAAAAAATTACATTGCCTTTCTCAATGTCATCAACGATGGATGCACATAATTTTGAAAAAAAATCATTCTTGTTATAATTTCTCAATTTGAAACAATATCTAATCTCGATATAAGTTCTGCTTTGTTTGACAAGTGCATAAACAATATATGTGGATGACACCAAACATATATCTCGTAACTAGCCAAGTGCCTAATAATTTCCTTGCACATGTTATAATTCGACACAATACAAATACATATCATCTCCATTGTTTCCTTGCTTGTCTTTAACAAACCAAGAATATTCTAGTTTGTTTTCACCTTCCACATATTTCCACTCTGTAACATTCTTCATTTCCCTTGACAACTCAAGTGTTATGCTATCAATTTGTTTCCTAGCATTCATGAAGGTTGCAGTTGCAATTTTGGATGCCATTATTGCAGGGCGTGATTTAGATATATTCATAGATAATCTCTTTCCTTCAATTTTTCCTATAGGATAACAAAAAAACATAGGCCTTTTACATTATAATCTAAAAAAAACAATGAATATAAAAACTAATTTAAAATAAAAATAAAAAGAATTGACCCATGGAGTTATTAGGCCAATCTCAGGACCAAGCCTTAACATCCGAGAGATAAGGCGATTCTCGACATCGCCCCAGCCCCCACGACTAAGCCCCAAAAATTTTCCATGGGGGCTGGGGCGATGCCAGGCATCATGGCTTGGCCACAAGGTTGGTTGGGCTAGGGCGATGTCAGGAATCACCCCAGCCCCAAACATCGCCCAATAACCACCATGTGCCAAAAATAAAACAATTTAAGTAAAAAAAATAAAAAGGCTATTTTTTTTTACAAAACTATACCTAAATTTGTCTTTTTTTTTTTTATCTTTTTTTCAAAAAATCTTAAGGATTTTGTTAAAAATTTCTTTGAAAAAGTCCCAATTTTTTAAAAAAGTTGTGATTTTTTTAGAAAAAAATTAGAAAACATCTAAATGTTTTTAGGATTTTTATAATTTTTGCGTGAAAAATTCTTATGTGATTCAAATATGATCTTATAATTTTTGTTTTGGTAAATGGTAAGAATTTAAAAAATAACTAACCTCTAAAATGTTAGATTCTCCTCAAATGTCTTCTCGATGTTTCTCTGTTGTAACTTGGTCCAAATCCTTTAACGAATACTACCCAATATTTCACACAATGTAAAAAGACAAAACAAGACTGTGTATATATATCACATATGATATAAATTACTGTTAGTAAACTGAATGTGGGATAAATAAAAATGAAGAATATTGTCTACATATATACCTAAAATTATATGGATTATCGTTATGTTTAATGAATGTGGGATAAACAAACAAACATGAAAAATATTGTAATTAACAAGTAAATAACAAAATAAAAGAGTAAAATTTGTTTTTAATTTTTAAGGGAAAATAATAAAGGGAAAAAATTGGGGGGGAATTTTGGAGGGAAAAATTTGAGGGGGGAATTTTTGAGGGAATATTTTGAGGGAAATTTTTTTGGGGGGGAGAATTTTAGAGGAAAAAGATCATTCTGCAAGTTATAAGAATGCCATTGGGAGGGTGATAATTTGTATCATTCTATGTTCTTAGTGAGAAGTGATGGCTTCGTTAGATAAACAATATTTTCTTTCTAAGACATCAACAAATTGTTTGCATACCTCTTATGTTGGGACTAGGAAATGCGATGGGAATGCTTGTAATGAA